>JAVCKZ010051632.1:0-17559 GCA_034780755.1 Lepetodrilus elevatus
GGGGGGTGGTGGTGCTGATGGGGGGTGACATGGGGTGACATGGAGGTGGGGGAAGGGGGGGGGTTGTGATATGATTGTGGTGGTTGTGGGGAGGGGTAATAATACCGGTGAGGTGGGGAGGGAATGGGGACCAGGGGATGGGGACGAGATGGGCAGGGGGGGATGCAGATGGATATGGGGTGAGTGAAGTCCGGGTGGGCTGGGTTGACGAGATGGAAGAATGTGCAGGTGCCTGGTTGTTTAATCAACAGGTGCTACATCTAGAAGGGCTTCATGCGTATAAGCCACAACAATCCACCGACCAGCTCCAGGGACAATGCATTAAATCAAAAACAATTTACGTCAGAAAAATAAGTCCTGGCAAAATATTCAAAAGCTGCGATCCTGGAAATATACATGCACATAATTATATACTCAACAAAATAAATTAAGCTTCGGCAGATATTTCGTGGGGAAGCTTTCTACCAAATGTTCATAACTCTGCTTGAGGAATCTGATGCCGTTCTTCGATGCCGTTCTTCTTCCAATGTGTCTCCAAGTTCTTGAAGAGTACCTGCAGCCTGTAGATGTTTGGACATTTTTCATTCTTAAATAATAATAAAGATAAATTTATATTTTCAAAAAGTCTCCTGGCCCTTAATTAATTTTGATGAGCATATATACACAAGGTATATGTGCTGTTACAATAGTTCCAATTTCAATGTCAAAGTGTAGGTTCGCTCCCCTTCACCAGATGCATGTACCGTAATCTTGGCTTCAATAGAACTGAAGACCTTGAGAACACAGATACAGATCTGGACCAGTGATAACTACCGTATACTACGTGGTAAATCAGTATTATCTGGGCCCATCCTTTATCCAATTGTTAATCAAAATATTTCACACTATCTCTATGGAAACAATCATACAGGAAAATCCTACAGTCATCAAGGACCAATTGTGAGTAAACCGCACACCATCTGAACGGGTCGCACCCTAATCGCCTAAATTTAGGGGGTGAGGCACCACGCCTCCCAGATTTTATTCTCACAGGAAATGACGTAAACCTCGACTTATTTCCAGACTACTGGTACATACTTATCGTCCAACACAAGCCAGGTTTCGTCATTGCCGGTGGAAGTGATGTACGTCATTGTGATGAGAAAAGCTCATATGAAATTAAGTATCAAGTTTCATCTCCCGATTGTTCTTGCGTACAGGGGACTCGGCCAAAGCCATGCTTCACAATTTTTTCGAAAACATGATAGGTAGCAATCTATCCACTGATCCATGAATCGCCCATCGCCTCCATCCCCCACTGCCACCCACCTCCCCACCGACCGCCTTAATACCACACTACATAATTAACCCTGTAGAAAGGACTTCACAGTTTAACTGTCCACATCTGGGTATAGTTTACAAGGAATTTGGCTTTTTTTAAAGGAGGGTGTATAAATGGAATATGGCAAAGTTGAAGGGAAATTGTCAGTAATTGAATGTCTGAACCAATTTTGTATTTGAATGATTAGAAAACTATAAAATACATGAATATTCTTACACACTTCTTGTTTAATAGATAAGCAGCCGATGATACTACGGTTCTTCTTATCCAATCAAATAAATGTGTACCCTAAGCATATAAAAGAAAACAGTTAGAGGAGATAGAAGAACAAAAACATGCATCTTCTTCTAGGATGCTGTGATACAAGGAAAATAATCTTGAAAGCAGCTATAAAATCCAAAAACAATTAAAATATTTATAAAAAGATTCTATGGTGCCATGTAACCGAAAACATTGATTCTGTTCCACGACCGCTGGTAGATGGCCAACTAATGGTCTAACCTAGCGTTTATTGACTTCCCAGAAACTTATTGACCTTGATGTGCAGAAAAATGTTACCCCGAAATATTTCCTCGATTGTCAAACACGATTTTGGCAGCACTCTGGCCAGTTTTCTGAGAGGTCCCGCCAGTGTTAGGGAGAGGGGAAAAGACTAAGATAGATATTTCCTAACTATGTATCGTGGATGAGAAACAGGTGGTCAGAGAGACCTCTACTGGACATGCATGTTGTAACCAGGGATTAGAACATAGAGAATGTTTTCCCAAACAGAGCCTTGCACACAGACTAAACTGACCACTTCGTCACATCTGGACATGGACAGGGGCCAAAGCAAATTTGGACACTGACCAAACCAATAAAGTGTAAAAATCAGGCAAGGACAGTTGAAAATGACCGAGACGTCTTAATCCGAGGAAGACTTTGTGTGCTTGACACCTCTAAACAAAAAACACTCTTGTTTCAGTATTGACGCGCGGATTATGAAAACTGATTCTCATTCACTTGATACAGACATACTGACAAGACTAGACAGATGGGTTTACATAAAACACATACTACATTACCAAGCCCAGAGATTATTTAACTTTCTTGAGTACATTTTGACGCCCAACCCAAAAGTGTTGTTTACAAATCCTCATAAAATTTTAGCTTGAACATGAAATCGTCCTCAAAACGTTTCAGAATCTCAGAGCCAGTGAGCAAGTGATTATGGAGTAACCGGAGTAACATTGCGGAAATTTAACCTATTTCGGACGACTAAATTTATCCATAAATAATATTTCTGAATACGTATGATCGGTGCACCTGAGTCACCAATAATTAATCTCGGGCACATTTATACCTAAGTAATATGGCAACATAAACATGTCATTACTGGGCTTATCAAGGGGGGGTGGGGGGGCAGACATATTGACACGTAATTGCTACTCTCCCGTGTGGGATTGCGATGTCGACGATACATATATTATCAATCTGTGTTTTAAGCTATGTGTCCACGGCCCAGCCCCGGCTATACATTAATGCAATTCTTTTGAAAGTGAACTGATTATACTCTCAGTAAAAGGATTCTTCTGTAATGAGCAGACGAATCCTTTCATGCTTGGCCACGTGCTTGTTGTCGATTCAATATCATCGCAAAGTAAGTTTTTACGAAAGCAAAATGTATTGCGGTAAGAAGAAGGGGTGTGTATTTGCGCCTTTGTTTCGGGTACTGGTACGCGGCAGTGACATCACAATCACATGACCCACTACCAGAGAGCGAGGGCAGGGCGGCCATTGTGCGACGACATGATTCGACTCACGAAGAGACACCCTGCAAAATGATCCTTTATCAAATATGAATTCTTTTCATTACCCTAATCTACAAACAAGCCTGGGTAGCTGTCACTTAAAACTTTAGCGTGCTGGCCTAAATAACACAAGGAGGAGACATAAAAACTGCTTTTACCAGGCACGCCATAAAAGCCCTCGAATAATGCTTACAATGGGGACTCCTACTCTGCCAGAACCTACGAACCGTTATTGAGGGAATATGCTAATGCGGCGGCACTAATACAAACAAGAGAATTAGAAACACACCTTAATGTGTCTGATCACAGGCCCTGTGAAAGACAACATTTCACACCAGACCTACTTTACACAGCCGGGTTATCGAACTTTTCAATATGTTAACTGATATTTTTGTCTGTTAATTTCATAATAAACATCCTGAATTCATTCGGATGTCATAAATTATCTGATAAAGGTTACATTACGTGATGCAATGCATTCAAGATACCTACGCAAAGCGGGATTCGCTAAGGGTTTCTCAGAATTTAACACGCTGTTTTTTTATCATACATAGATTACCTCACATTCTCACGTCTTGAATATGTTGAACAATTTTCAAAACTGGATCGTGTCGAGATGGCAAAAACAAGTTGTATATATTTTGTGTACTTATGCCATACAATGATTGAGATTTGTACAACAGTAAATATCGTTATCATGACCATATATATTTTGTGTAATGCCGTGGAACCGTTGAAATTTGTACAGCCATAAATAGTATTATCATGACCTTGTTCACATCTTAAATCTTGGAATATTTTCATATATCAAATATACGAATAATTCTACAAGATAGCAAAATATAATATGTTGATCCCAGATTAAATGTTTTAAAATTAAATTGTTAAATAAACAAAAAACTCGAGCTTTAAAAATACAATGCATTAATTATAAATCTTAAAAAGGGACAAACTCGACACTTTAAACATGACTATTGTTCCAGCATACAGGAACTTCGCTATCACTCTTCAACAATTTAACCTCTGTTGTAGAAACAGGGTATAGGTTACAAGGAAAGCATCTTTTTATGGTCTACAAGGCCTACCAAAGCAGAAACACCAGCCGCAATAAATAAGTGGAAGTGCCCAGACCCTGGTATATAGATATCACAAGGTTAACACTATCTCTTCTTGAATGCAGACATCAGTAACTCTACACACCCCAAATGTTGGAGTTCAGATCCATTAGGGTTTTTAAAAAAAAATGAACACAAAAAGGGGCACATTTCGGAGGTCTTTAAGGTGTGGGGTAAAGAGAACAGGAGACACAACTTCTTAAAGTCTCATCTTGTCGCTGGCGAGAGAGATATCAGACATGGGAGACACGTACAGTCCAAGAGTGGATAGATATCGGAAGAGACACAATTCGTGATGTCCTCCAAGAAGTAGATCTTGATGCAATGGAGGAACATATCAAAAGAGACACACATTATTTTAAATATACATCTTGACACTATAGGGGAAAATATCAAAAGAGACACCTCCATTAAAAGGATATTCAAAAGTGTAATGCTATGGGGGAAATATTGGGAGAGATGCATATCCATTAAATGGTAGATGTTGATGCAATGGGGGAAATATGAGACACCTTCTCAAAGAAGTGGATATGGGGGGAAATATGAGAGACACCTTCTCAAAGAGGTGGATCTTAAAATCACAGAGAAAGATATGGAGAGAATTTTTTTTTAAATTAAAAGAAAAAAAAAGAAGAAGAATTTGATTAATAAACAGCATCACAACCTTCTTATTAGAATATGGGCACCAGACAATAGCATATAGAATAGCACTTTATACACATTTTAAATAGTATAAATGTAATCCATATATTTCCATTAAGCACTTTTTCATATTTAATGTATTATATTGTATATTTCATTTTGTCCTACGGCTTTACCCAAGAGGGTATGGTATTATCCAAGGGGGTATTGTCTAAGATGGTATTGTCTAAGGGAGTATTTTCCAAGTGTGTTTTGGACGTGTGAGTTTTGTCCGAGGAGGTTATGTCACATGTTTTTATTTTTGTCTGGATCTCTAAGAAATCACCCACAGGTACATTATGGTTGTGTTATGACTACCTGCATGAGACGCTACTCCAATGTGTGAACAGATGCTGTTTTTAAATTAATTAAATTTTAAAAAACATTACGTGAACACAATTTTCTAGGAATGAGTCAATTGTTTAAACTTCACTGTAGGAACCTTTCACCTATATATGCAACAATTCTCACCTATCAATTACAATATATTCTTGGATTTTGATCCTGTCTTAAGGGTTGTTGGCAACTAGATTCACATACATGTACAAGGAATATTGGTGTATATGTACCTAATTAGTGTAATAGACTTATGGATAATATTACCAAATCACTGGTGTTGAGGGTTTACCTCCCACATTAAACATACTCTCACAACATCAGTGAATACATATATATTTAAAACACCCAATGCCAATTCTCTTGTAGTTCACTAACCTTAGTAATTTTACATTAAAGCCCATGATCTGAATAGTACTTAATATTTTATAAAACCTTGAAGACATTGCAGTACTATATATGGTACAGTATATTGATTTACATCGCAGCAGGAACATGCGACAAAGTATTTGCGTGTGGTAAGACTGTTGCATGACAAATTTGAAACAATGTGGATCAAGTAGAAAGTTGAGACCTGGGGAGGTGTGGACTAACTCAGCTTGTATGACAAGCACAAGACAACACTATCACATTATAAGCCCCAGCCCCAGACAGGGCCAGTTGAGCAAATCAAAACCACCAACATGATTTCTGGTTCAAAGCGTCTTCATTGAGATGAAAAGCTACATTGAGAAGCCCTGAATGACTGTCCTGTCACTCTGCCCGCCTCTAGCCTAGTTTGATGTTTATTTAAATGATAAAACAAGTCGAGGATATTTATAGCACAACAGGTTTTGCAATGGTACTTGTCCAATCAGTACAGTCATATTCCACCCCAATATCCCACCCTTATCGCTTTACTAAGAAGCTGACTTTAAAGCGGTGCAGTAATGGAATATTCCCTCGCCCTGTTGAAAGGGGCCTTTATAATGAGACAATTACTCTGTCACTTGTTATAATGAGGGTTTTGATTGCGATGACCTGGTTTATAATGAGGCACTGGCGCAATCACTGACATCCTGTTACCTGCCGGGTGCTTGATCTGCGCCCATATAAATTGGCAGCCATATTGAAAATCAATTCTAAGGAGATACTGGCCTCGTCACAATCTTTTCTCGCCCTACGCTTATGAATTATAGATCTGCGTTTTTACCGCGTTACATAATAATAGACATCGGTGTCTCCTTAATTATAATTAATACAAATAATTCTTTTATAAAAATATGCATATATCATACAACCCCTACTCCTCCCCAATGTTACCAATTCCATGGACTTGGTTCAACAGGGATCCATTAATGTATATCTAGACATAGTGACACCCCCACATAGTAGTAGCCATAATCTAAGGTTTATTCTGCATGTTCCAAGATTTCCAACTGCTGATACTGTTACCACTTTATCATATATTAATATTTATGGCCTAAACGTATGTGTTTGTCTATATGGACATATTGCATGCGTATATGGACATCATGTATCTGTTTATGGACTTTTCATATATGTGTGTATGGAGTTATTGTATGCATATGTTTATGGACTTATGTGTAATCACACGTCACCCCAAACAAACAAAAATATTCTTATTTGTTGATATTTTAAATACACAGTGTGTGAGGCAGTTCCGGATCACAGGTATTCCGGATCACACTTTCATTTACTCATTCAAATAAAGCTGTTGTTTTTAGACTTGTCATGTATGAAATCTAGAAACAACAGTGACTACTTTGTCTGTATTATAGTGAATTAATAAGTAAGTGAGAGTATAATCTGGAACACCTGTGATCCTAAACTGCGTCAGGCAATGTATATTTAAAACAAATAATAATTTTGTTTTTGTTTGGGGTACATGTGTGAATTGTGATTACACATAAGTCCGTAAACATATGTATACAATAACTCAATACACATCACTGATGCTAAAATATTCAATATGTTGTCTTAAACTTAGTATATACTGGATGCACGTGACATTGTAGGGACATGAGGGCTAGCTAATAACTGTACTTTAACTCAGAATGTTCATTGATGTTACTGCTCTGCTGATATTTGTAATTGAGGATTGCCAACACCAAAGGAAATTGCTACTTTGAAGGCAATTGATTGGATACCAGAATATAATATTGGCCGATATACTTGTACATGTATATACAGTTTATGAGATGACATAATGTAAATGTATATTTTTCTATTTCCCCTGGCTATCCTATGGTTAGATACGAGTCAAAATTTGTGTTTTCTGACATAGGAACATATAAGTTGAATAAATAGGTATATCTGAGGGAATTAACAATGAAATAACATAGCTAAATTTGAGAACATGTCTTAATCACGGAAAACATCTTCATCATCATTATGATCAATATCAATATCATCATCAATTAGAAATGGCAAAAACAAATTGGGAAGATATTAAATTAATATATTATTTTTCTTACCTTTTGAAATATGGATATATATTTTAAATAGATAAATATAGAAATTTGATGATGACACCCATTGTCGAATCTTTCTGGACACAAATTTATACCAATTCCAACATAATATTACTTTAATTTTCTATTGAAGGTGGTGATGATGATGATGATGATGATCATAGAATTTGAATCGTAAAACACCTTACCTTCATCATCAAAGCAGACATTGTCGCCATCGTTTAACTCCTTGACGCCGAACAGCTCTGCGAGGTCCTCCAGGGGTTTGCCGGCCTCCTGCGCCTGAGCCTTGGCCAGTCCCTCCGCCTGTAGATGCTTCATGGAGTGCACGTGCTGGATGAGGGCGAGCTTGGTGTGCACCGACACCTCGCACACGGTGCACACGTAATACTTGGCCGCGGCCGCCTCCAGCTTCGTCTCCTCCACCTGCAGATGTCGGAACAGCTGCGCGCCTCCCTCGTGCTGCAGGTTGCTGCTGTGCATCTGCAGCTTGTGGATGCTGTTGGTGTAGTAGTCGCAGCAGTTGCAGCGCACTTGCACGGGGTTGCTGACGTTGAGGTACTTGAGGTGCCACTCGTTGCCGCTGCCACCCTCCTTGATGTGGTTCACCAGCTGCAGCCGCTGGAGGTGCTTGTCCGTCTTGCAGTGCAGCTGGAAGTTGGCCTTGAGGTTGGTCTTGTACGTGCAGAGGTTGCACAGGTACGTGCCGTTGTTGACCACGATGTGCTCGTTCTCGCGCTGCTTGCTGCGGTCAAGCTGCAGGTGCTGGTGCAAGGCCTCCAGCGAGTCCGTGGAGAAGACGTTGCACACGCAGCACTGGAACAGCTGAGACGAGTCCAGGCTGTCGGCGCCTAAGGGAGGTCCCGAGGTCCCGTTCTCCTTCGTCAGGTTGACGGGGACCTCGAATCCCGGCGGGAATCCTCCGGCCATGAGGACCTGCTGGTCGTACGGGAACATCCCGCCCGACATTGGCGACTGGAGCCCGAACATAGCAGGATCTTGCTGGCCCAGGATCATCAGCTGGTTCATCTGGATGTGCATGTCCCGCTGCATGTGCTTCATGTTCTGCTGCAGGACCATCATGTTGTGCGTGTGTTTCTCGCTGGTCATGTGGATGCGCAGGTTTCGGGCCACCGTCGTCTCGTAGTTGCAGACGTCGCAGCGCCAGGTCTGCTTGGGCTTGTTCTTCTTGAACTGGCTGTCCTCGGCGTTGTTGTACGGCGACTGCTGCGGCGGCATCTTGATCTCCGCGCCGCCGTTGGCCAGATCCTGCATGTTGTTGATGTGCTTGTCCGACTGCATGTGGATACTGAGGTTGCCCTTCGTGGTGGTGGAGTAGTTGCACACCTCGCATCGGTACGGCTTGTACCCGCATGAGTACGTCTCGCCGCGAGCGAGTCTTGGGTGGGACTGGTTCGTGATGCAGTAGATGCACTGGGTGTCATTGTCCGGGTGCTTCTCCTTCATATGGATCTCCAGCGTCTCCTGGTACTTGTAATGCCAGTTGCATTTCGGACACTTCAGAGTCTTGCACGAGTTGCGCGAGTGCATCATGGTCATGTGACCTCCGAGAGATTGCGAGGAACTGAGAATCATGTCACATTTGGGGCACTCCACGCCCTGGGCGCGGCCCTGTGGGTGCTCGTCGCAGATGCCCAGGAAGCCTGGAAACGTGTGAGAGTTGATGTACGAGGGGCAGGCTAGGCTGGAACTCTGAGACGTGTTCAGCAATGAGGTAGAGGCAGTGGTATTGGAGTTGCCCTCGTCCAGCTTCTCACATTGGTCCT
Organism: Lepetodrilus elevatus; assembly: GCA_034780755.1. NCBI lineage: Eukaryota > Metazoa > Mollusca > Gastropoda > Lepetellida > Lepetodrilidae > Lepetodrilus > Lepetodrilus elevatus. Next base: position 9,505 of record JAVCKZ010051632.1, read on the forward strand.
CATCAGCGTCAGCGTCCGTCTCCTCGCGCTCCTCCTTGACCTTGACCGGCGTGCTGCCGATGCCGCTGGCCGGGTTCTCCTCGGCGGAATTCTCGGACTGGTCGTCGGCGTCGACATCCTTGCCGTTGGAATCGCTTCTTTGCACCTTGCCTTCCTCCGACTCCGAGTTCATGTCCGAGTTGTTCAGCCAGGAGTTGACGTGTAATGCTGACATGGAGTCTGAGGAAGAAGGTGGGCGTTCTAATGCTGTAGGTAATGAGATTTTTGGCTTCGTATACACATAGCTCACAGTCGTGGATTCTTGCTTGCTATTTGAGCTGGCGGCGTTCGCGCACAGAAACGGGCGACTCTTGGAGTCTGAGGAAGCGGATGATGACGAAGAAGAACTGGGAAGGGTGCTTTCCATTGGCTCCAGAAACGACATCAACGGTTTCTTGCTCTTGCCGACACCCTGTATTATTGCGGACGCGTTCTTGCGAGACATTATCGTCCTCTCCTCTGTGTTCATGTGCATGCTGTGCTCTGTGCTGGCGTGGGCTGTGAAAGACTTGACGAATCCAAAGGACAACTTGCAGATGAAACACATGAGGATGGGTTTAGTGGGGACAGTGAGAGCTTCGGACTTGGAGGTAGATGACGGTATGTGGTTTTCATTGCTCTGCGAGGAATCCGCGGAATCCTCACCCGACTTACAAGAGTCCTTGGCCGAACGCACGTCGTACACGCGGTAACTGTGCATGATCGGCGCATCATTGTTGAGTTTTAGCGAGGAACTAGATGTGTTGCAGTAGTTAGTCAAAAATGATGATGGATTTCTAGGGACGAAAAATGCATTTGAGATAGGTTGGAAAGCAGGGACTGTGGGTGACAAGCCTTTTAAATTAATGACCGCGCCGTCTTGCTTCGGAACATCAAGATCAAGGTCACTGATTTCTGAGTCACTTCCCTCGATAATGTAAGCAGATCCGTCGGGGTTGTAAACAATCTTTCCGTTAAAGTTTTCCCCGTCGCTCATTTCACTTTCATTTTCGACATTATTGGGGTCCTTTGGTTCTGCGCGAGCACACGAATGATCCATATACTGCTGCAACGTGGGGAAATCCTGATCACAATCCCCGCATTCAACCGCATCCTCCTCACACTCCGAACTCACACCATCATTCACAGAATTATCTCCCTTGGCAAGAGTAGTTGCCTCCATTTCGAGGGGAGTAACTCCTAAGCTTTTATCATCCTCGGACACCGAATTCTCGACGCTTTTTAATCCTTTGTTAGCAAGCACCGTGGAGTCATTGTAGCTGTAGAACTTTCCGCTGAGGTCTTCCGAGTGGGAGACCACCATCTTGCTTGGAGACGGTTTCTCGTCGATTGCGTCTGCCGCTAGAGGGTGCTGGTCCCCCATGGACGAGGAGGACACTAAGGGAAGTAACTGGACACACAAAGGCAGCTGGGACTGAACAGCCCCATTGGCACTTAGGGACCCCACGTCCATAGCAGGCGCAGTTTCATTCTAGGGACCATAGTGCCTGTCCTTTACACCAGTTGTCTGCAATGAAAGAATAACACGGCTCATTAAATATTCCAATGGCTGGAACATACAGAATAGCAAGGACATTCACAGGTGTGACTTCTACTTCATGGAAAACCAGGACCCAATACTCTATAGCTCACTTGGTAGTAACGAGTATTCGGTGGAAATCGTATATAATGTATGGTTAAGTTTGCCGAGTTGACATCACGATATGGTTAAGTTTGCAGAGTTGACATCACAATTATGATGGTCAAGAAAACGGTACGAGTGCATCAAAATTGAAAGAAAGGCGTCAAAACAAATAAAGCGTACACGTACGCCCCACTTATAAACTGTCAATACTGTCAAATCAAATTTACGGTTTGGGAAAATAAAGCAATTCATTATTCTTTTCTGGACATTTCAAATGAATAACGCTGTCATTGGTAGATTTGCTAAACGACTCAGATTGACGAATCTGAAAGGAATCTCTTTGATCAATGGAAAAAATGACAACAATGGATTAATGATCCATTTATGCAAATTTGACATAATTCAGGGAAAACTGTTTTGCAGATATCCACCATGCAAGCGTGTTCTATATTTGGAAGTGCATTGACCTTGATCTCACTGAGATAATACCTTGATCTCGAGGAGATAATAGTGGTATATCTCGACACATAAATGAAATCTTGAGGTATGAAAAACAAATATCAAAACCTAAAGCTAGAAGGCAGTTACATAGCAGCGAGTTTGATTATTGCATCAAGGAGGTTAAAGTTTTTGTTCACAATTCCTCATATAAAATTTTAACTTGCAAGAAATCATACAAAAAAGGTTTCACAATCTTGAGGCCATAAGGCATCTCCAGCTGTCTTCAACATGGACAAGGTACCGGGTAAAGGCTCTCCTCCAAGCAAAAATAGGTGTTTCCATGGGTATATTGAACGTTCACATACACGATTTAACAATATAGAGAAGACAGCTTTTTACATCAAACTAAGTCCATGGAACAATATAGCTTTTTCACTGAAGATTATTTTCACTGATGAATATCCTGGCATTTTTACTGAAGAATATCTCGGCATTTTAACTATTTTCATTCATGAATATCTCAGAATGTTCACTGATGAATATTTCAGAATTTTCACTAATGAATATCTCAGAATTTTCACAGATGAATATCTCAGAATTTTCACTGATGAATATCATGGCATTTTCAATGAAGAATATCTCAGTATTTTCACTGAAGAATATCTCAGCATTTTCACTGAAGAATTAATATCTCTGCATTTTTACTGACAAATATTTCAGACATAACAATAGAAAATCTATTTAGTGAATGAATTCATTATTCAACAATTTGTGTTTGTTGTATTTTCCGTATTTATAGCATTCTCCTTAATAGATTTCGGTGGTAAATTATTATTTTTTTTAGCGACACAATATTAGACAACACGATATAGCCATGGCAATTAATCTATATGCAGATGAATCTCCCAGCACTGTCATCACGCCTGGCTGCATGTCTTATTATAATCTTGGAATAGAAAATTATCTCGACAAGAATTTTCTTTAATTCTTTGTGTTGATCAAACAAAAAGCAATAAACAACTGGTGAGGAGATAAACTTAAAAAGTTATAAAAACTTTGCCAACTATTTTCATGACGCAATTACAGACCTTGTTAATATACAAGGAAAGCTTGGATAATTTAAACTCCAACTGACGTGTAACGATATAAAATTAACGTGATCATACAACTAATCTTTTTTAATTATTAGCAATAGATAACAAAACCCAGTAAGCAAACTATTATTACTTTTCTCACAAACGTATACATTCATACTGTATTAGGTCAAAGTATGAGTCCATATTAACTTACACCTCTATACTATGAATGTCCTACAAAACATGCAACATATGTGTAGTGCAACTCATTATCATATTTCTCAACCGACCTTAGCTAAAATTCATTGAATACAATTTTTATCCTGTCGGGGTTTGAACCTTTATGAGAAGCTGTACATACTTACTCACAGAATTGTAAAATTCACCTTCATTCACTCTGGAATCGTTAGACTAGTCACGACATCTTAGCCCGCTCTGGTTATTATCAATCGGCATACAGCGAGTTGATGCCGTTCTCAGAAGGAAACAATGCGCTTAATAATAAATTGATACGAACAAATTAATTAAGTCTCAAGCTGTTGAAATCAATAGCATATTAAAACATTATCCAACCCCTATGCAGTTATCTGTCGCACAGAAATGCATAGCCCTCATTAATTCTTGTTCTTATTACTTTCTCCAATCAATTACTGGTATAGCAACGAAAGAGAATCATAAAAGAAATTCAGGTCTAATTCAGCACTAGTGTTCCTGGCTACAGCTTAACTTGTTCACAAAGACGGAATAGCGCCACATGGGTGTCGATAAGTATCTGTTGCACAAACTATTGTTTTTGGAATTGTGTGGACGTTGATGAATGCAGATCAATTCGGCCTTCAGTATTAATAAGAAAGCCATATTAGGAATTGTCCTATCTCCATCAAATTGTAACAGGTGGCACATCGAGAACTGCAGCGACCCTTTAAATGCCAAAGCAAACCAGCCTTGCTTTTCTAATTTCAACTTGGAGTATGTGTGGTTAAGAGATGGAAACATCAATAGATCAAATCTGTTGCCATTGTCCTTTGTTTCATTCCTAATAAACTTTGTAGGGCTTGCAGAACAGCAAAACCAATCAGCCAATTGTGCCATTTTTCATGGAGCGAGGCAAATTAATAATAATTAAAAAAATAAATCAATATTTCACAGAATGCTTCATCTTTTGAAATCTCATATATGCTACAAATTTACATACATATTAACTAACTAACTATATTTTCTAAATATACGTTCAGTCATTTTGAATTAATAATTTGAAAGGAAAATTAATAGAAATATTCATTAACTATTACCATAGCTCATTCGAAATAGAGGTTTAATCTAACATAAAATAAATGAATAAATGAATGAGTGTTTTCATTAATTCCACTTGAAACAATTTTTCAACTATCCATGATAATATATAACATAAAAAACAGACTACAATAATATTAATATATCACAAGTATTATTTCAACTACGTAAAACCACTAGATCTGTAGATAATAGTAGTGAAACATGAATATTTGCCATACAATGATTATTATTACGTAAACAAATATGTATTCCCATTAAAAAGATGAAAACATACACGCACTATCAAACGACACACTGAAAACTATATCTGAATTTCAACATACAGTGAAGTGAAAACAACAAGACAAATAATAATCATAATGAATCCCAAATCTACTATGATTATTATTATATAAACAAATACTTATTCCAATAACAAAGATGAGAATGTACACGAGTAACGCATACATTCACCATTAATCAACTCTGCAAACTATATAATATCATCAATATCTGAATTTCCACATATGACGAAAACATTTCAGTGAAAACAACAACAATATATAATATATATACTAATCATAACGAAAGCCAAATCTCCCAGACTAAAATGATTTAAAGAAACTCGAGCATGAAACTGAAGTCTGTTTGATAAATTAAGCAATCTCGATATTAAAAATGACATTTCAGGAATGTAATAAAAGTCTTAACGAGGCAGCAAGAGAGCCAGTTCGTTAGCAAAGCGAATAAGCAGCTGGTTTGAGTGGGGTTGGTAGGCCCATTACAGATTGACATCACACGCGGTTTCTCATGTTATGGCTTCTCTTCGACCCCATCCCAGTCTTTATGCATGGGCGGCGACATACGATATATCTCCTCTTACATTAGTAAAAATATCCCTGCTAAAAATTGAGCCATAAATCTCCTGTTCCTATTTTCATTAAAAAAATAACACACATAACAAAATTAAAAAACAAACCCTGAAAACCCACACAGCGTTTTGAAAATGGAAGCTTAATTTTTTTTAAAGTAATCCATTTCAAATTTGACAACAATGACATCTTGAGAAGAATATATCGACGATTTTATATCTAGGAAAATTCTTCCTTAATTTTTTTGGCATGGGAAATTTTAATTATATCCTACAAATAATCTAAAGAGGAATAATCAATTTGAACACCTGGATATCATGTAGAATATACAATTTGAACACCATATAATGCAAACCCCAACATAGCGTAATAGCAAAAGAAATGAATATATTAATACGATTTATTTTACGAAATGTTCTAAAATAACAAAGATAGTAGTATATAAGACTGTTACTGCTCGGAGTGCGCGGTCGTTATACATGAATCAAGCTTAACAAAAGTCTGGAATGTTCGCATACAGTCCTACATTGGAGCCAAAGCATGTTTTATAGTCGTCTATTTTCGCTGGAAGCTATCTATCTAATTACAAAGGCCACAGAGTTGTAAATTTGCTTTATATGTCATTTCTTCAACCCGAAATCACTCACGTAATGTTCACACTTCAACGGGTCTTAGAAAATATGTTCGACTTCAGGAAAGAAGTGAGATGAATATAAAAGAAAGCAGGAGCAAATATACAATAACTGAATCTAGATAGTAAGCTGTTCTGTTATCAAAGTTATTTAGGGTCTAACTCGATATATCATAACTCGTATGATAACTTGTATATAATAAATCTATTACATCATTAAAACCCCTACGCTATTACAAAAATAATGCAGAGTTACTGTGATATTTATTAGAAACATATCAATCTTAGAAAACTTATCAGTGAAGAATTTCCAGTAGAAATGTTTATAAAATTGTAATATTTTTTCTTATTTTCTCGGTGGCTTAATCTCCTAATCTATTCAAATAGTTGACTTGGGCATCATGATCATCCAGCCCTTACTTCATGTAGAAGCAATCTTTAGATAAAGATCTGATGACTGATGCCTCAGACTGCCTGCATTATTCCCATGGGCCATTTCAATCAAGAAATGTGTGTTTATCTTAAACCCTGGCTGGAGACAAGTTGTGAGGTCACAGGTCACATTCTAATCACAGCACCGTTTCCCTATCTGCTAACTCCACTGGGTTAATTCTCGCTCGAATTCGAATTCTCACAGATGAAGTACAGCCTGCGAAAAACATGCCCGCATTAGTCATTCATAATCTAAAGGACGATGTAGGTAGTATCATTTACATGAGGTCTCCTTTTTCCCTCCTCGCCACCCCACCCTTACAGGGCCTCCCAGACACCCATTGTGATAAAAGGGCACACTTTGGTGGCATTTGGCTGGCCTGCACCTCCAGTCAGTAGCAGAGCTGCCATTCATGTTTCCATAATGTCCCAGTTGGCAAACTCCCGGCACCACTACTCTGTCGGAACTGCCGCTTCCTCCCCTCTCCCTCCCGCTATCCCTCTCCCTCATTGAGCCCTCCCAAACTCTCAGCCTTCCATCCATCCATCCATCCATCTCTCCTCTGCACTGCGACCACCTACAATAATATTTTAGTCGGCGTGTGTTTACAGTTATGTTTTTTTTTAAACCCTACACTTGTCAGTGAGAAAGATTGGATCCTTCTTTCGGCAAGGGGAATAGTTCAGACATGCTTCTCTTCAAGGCGAAACCTGGGTCCAATGAGAGGTAGTGAGGGAGTGAGTGGGGAGGGGAGGGGAGGGGTGTGTGGGGGTGTGGTAGGGGACTGATAAGGAACCCTAAGGGCCGCATTTAGCGCCTGGCCTCAGCTGATCTCCCGAGCAGGGAGCTATAAATGGCAGCGTGTAATACAGGCCGATATCTCACCGATGACCTGGTGTGAATGGTCGGCTCATCAAATCTACCTCCATGTTGACTATGGTACAATATGGGTTAGGCTCTCGGCACTGGGGTGGAGCAGTGGGGCGGTAGACCGACTGCCTTAACAGGGGGGCTCTCTTTGGGTTACACTAATTGGAATTCATAGAACTTGTGTCAATACAACAATGTCCCAGAACTGTCTATATAACAATATGTCTGTAAATTTTTAACATCAAACTATTTTTGATATTATGTATTAACAACCATTAATTATAAAACTTATTGTGATAACATTAAATCATCTGATTTTCAATACCTTGCAGTTATTACATAGAATAAAAACCACCTGTTTCCATGAAAGAAAACAATTAATTGCAAAAATACTAATTATTAAAATTAATTAATGCTACCACTACAAAAATGATTCATTTTATCCAAATTACATGACATCATAAAATCAGTTCATGCAAGTTAATTTATTATTAGTGTTGCTTAACATGCTTAATTAGGTATGAACTTGAATAAATCATTTAATTAAATGTCCTAACAAAACATAATCATGTTTTAAATTAAACCAAAGGATTATGTTTTGTCAGGACATTAAAGTTTGTATATATTTTCTGTGTTTATTAGGCAACATACACACACACACACGCACATAAACACACCTCACACACACAAACACACACACACAAACACACACACACGCACACACACACACACACACACACACACACACACACACACACACACAAACACAAACACACACACACACACACACACAC
>JAVCKZ010051643.1:0-53130 GCA_034780755.1 Lepetodrilus elevatus
ATACGCACGAAGCCGTTCAACGAGCAATACATGTAGGGAAAAGTATTGTATTCTTGTATTCTATCTTGAACGCACCCATGGTATAATATATGTAATAATCAATTTCCAAGTTTTCTTGAAAATTGATACAACTTATACAGGGACAAACAATATTATTTGTATTAAATATTTTATTTGGCATTTATTTTCATCAGAATCATTCACAACGTTACAAAATGACATGGCAAATTCATATCTTCATGCCTATGCAATATACCAACTTATAATTCTACACCATTGACAATTCCATTAAAGGTACACTGCCCAGAATTGCATAGGTGTTCTGTGTATTAAGGCGGCAGACTGACAAGTTTCACTTCTATTCCTCTAGATATAAACTAACATATTTAACTAAACTTCTCTCATCAATTTAACTACGATTATATTTAAAATTTACATTAGCAACAGGCCAAAATGCTTTCATACACTAGTAAAAAAAAGAGATAAAAAATTTAAATTGTAATTTGAAAAAATAATTTAAATTAGTTCCCAGCTAGTTCAACACTACGGTATATATATCATCACTTCATTGCATGTTTTACTGGAATAATGTTTATTGTACAATATACACCCACAGCACAATGACTTCTTAAGAGAATGTGACTTAATTAATGCAATATAAGATAGGAAACACATTATGCCCTATAAATACTAGATAATGAAAAGATTTTCACCAATTACTAGCCAGCTGCAAGTATGTGATTATTATAAAATTGCTAATTGTAGTTTTAAGTAGCTGGCCGAATAGCTTTACGCTCAAATTTATACAATGAATTTGTTATAGAAAAAGCCCCATGATGGCATACTATTGCAATATCTCAGATAAGACAATAAGTAACTTGTCTGACATGCTATATGAATATTAGAAATTTACACATAAAAATATGGAATGTGAAGGGACATAACTCTTGCAAAGGGAAATAACTCTTGCGACAACTTTTGTACAATCACATTTTTACATCGTTCTCTTTTCTCGAGATGATTTCTCAGAATTGAGACAGATGTGATCGTGACTTCTACGACATATTTATAATTTGTTCACAACATGACATTTTCAAGACATTATAACTTTAATGATCGATATTAATCGAATGAAATGATAAAAACGATGGCAAGATCACGTGCAGCTTTCTACGACTCTCGCCAACCATAACATACAAGTAAAAACACATGGCGTTATATACAGACCATATACAGATGTATACATGTTAACATGCTATATCCACATAGCGTTTGCTGTACACATCAAACATTCACACAAATCATTCATGTCGGTATCAAAAATAAATAGTGCTCCGTCGAATGTTAAATATGTCGAATAAAAGTTCATAACACTATTTAGATTTAAACTAATGTGCAAAGTTGTTGAATATCTTGAGATCGCATCACTAAAGAAACATAATGAGATAATTAATTCACGGAAATGAAATATAAGTAAAGTATACAAGACTGGATCAGTATCGTATTATGACTAAAATTGCTGCTTCAATAACACAATGTTGCGTCTGCTAATGGAGTTGTGCTATATGCGTAAAATCTATCCGTGCTATATATATTCTAGAAATCCCGTTGTGCAAACAAGAACAATGTACAACTTTGTAACAAAACATTTACGTAAAACTTTATAAAAAGACATTTTGCATTTAGAAATAAACCATTAAAAAAAAAGTTTTTATAGTATAAAAATGTAGAAAATGAAAACGCTTCAGATAAAATCAAAATGTAGAAACTGAAAACGCTTAAGATAAAAAATTAAAAAATCAAACTTTTAAAATAAATGTTACAAAATTGTTCCGTTCATTGTAAGCTTGTTTTTCTAAACTGTAACTTCAGCAGCAGTGCTTGTGTCAAACTACACTGTAGAGAGCTTGCTAAGTTGAGCATTAGTATAAATGTTTGTCTCTCATGACGTAATACTTCTTATCACATGGCATGTAGGATAATTGTCATATCGCACTGATTTAAAAGCAAAATTATATTGTCATTTAAAAACAAAAGGTGTAAAATTATTCGTTCTCACCAGTAGTAGCGAGATTGAGGGTGGGTGCTTTTCAATGACCATAACTCTCTCTCCATGCTGGAGACAACCGTAGATACTTTAAAGAGCTGTCCCTGTGCCTCATCCAGCAGGGAGAGGGTTAATTGGGCTGGATACAGTGGGAGGAGAACCAGGGATGCGTTCAAAGACACATTTACTTGCAAGCGGCTTACTAAACTAGCCACTGTCTCAGGAGTCATATGAAGCATACATGGGACAGGGAACCAGTTTAGCTAAGCAGCCTTGAACGTACCCCTGGTGTTACTGTTAGATCAACAAACCAAATTAGGGACAGATAACTGCAAACTGTCTACAAATGCTGTGCCTAGTTCTGCCCCTTCTCCGTCACAGAGAAGGTATCCGAGAACCAAACAGGATTTGAACTTGGGGGGTTGGTGTTTGTAGTCCACTATATGGTCCTGTTCATACCCACAATATTTTACAAAAACTGGTCAGCCATTTCATGTTACATCTCTTCTATCGAGCCCTCGGACCCTCTTTGGTGCAAAACTTATAAAACTAATAATCACCTGTGTTCAAGTGAGTACATACCTTGAACTAAACAAACTATGTACAATTTAAAATGGCAGTTCAAATCGAACAGGTGGTTTAGAAGAAAAAAATTAAATAACAAAAACCAAATCAATCCGTGATATCTACATTTTGATACTCATTGCCGAGGTAATAGCTTTATGATAATTGATAAACATGAACATATTTACAAATGGAGAATGAAATTAATTAATATCAGTAAACACGTCATGATTAAACATATTCTTCGTAATCATTTCCTGGCGATCCTTCCAGTTGTTGCTTTTCATTGTCCGGCAACAACGCAATGTCTTTGAACACGCCGACGAGCTTATCGAAGTTCGGGCCCCAGTTCAGCAGAGCGTCAAAATTAAACGTCCCGTTTGGCCGCTGCCCTGGGTTAAACACGCCCTCTTCAGAAGAAGCCGCCGTGCTCGTGAAGGAATCGCCATTGGAATCCATTCCGTCGGAGTTAACCCGACTGTCGGTTTGAGGGTTCTCGTCCGTTTCGTGAACTTCGGGAAGCTTGGAGAATATCAAACCCTGATCGTAGTCAGGTCTAGTCCTTTCGTTGTCGTATTCAAACTCGGAACAGGTGAATGAATCATTGGCACCGCTGTCCTCCGAGCTGGAATCCGGCGGTTCCAGAAGCACTCCGCTGTCCAGCTGTTCCGCCAACCTGGTGCCGTGATACTTCCGATCGCCGCTTGATGAGGAAAGAGCTTCCGCCATGCTGACGGGTCCGGGTTTATCCGGGCGAGCGTTCAACCGGTTGATCTCCTCAACAGTCAGCCCCTTCTCATAGTGCTTTCTGTGTTTGTTTCCGTGGTGCTGCGGCGGAATTCTGGCGCCCGATGATCCGGAACTCGTCTGACTGTGGTGACTGCCGAGGGAATGCGCCGAGTTGCTTCGGCTTCCGTGGAGAGGCGTATTCCTCATCTGGAGATGGTTCAACGAACTCTGGTTGTGCTGATGTGGGCTGTTCCGCAACAGCGCCTGCGCTGAGTTCGGCCGACGGATGTTGTTCGGGACATGAGGACTGTTCCGAGCCGGGACCGAAACTGCCGAACCGGAAACCGAATTGTTGTATCCGCTGGGCTTGAGCATGCTGGGACTGACAGATCCCGGGCGGCCATTCTGTCCATACGCCAGAGGACTCTCGCCGTGACGACCGTATGTGGGCTTGAGATTTGAGGAATGAGGATAGCCCTTGCGTTTGGGGCCCTGTCCATTTCGGAAGTCTCTGTAGTGCAGGGCTACGTCAATATCCGACGGAGCTATACTGCTGGCGTTTTCCAGATCATAGCACTCGGGGATGTTGTCGTCGAAGGGCGTCATGTGCGACATCCGGCCGCCGTTTTCGACGATGATCGTGCCATCCTCAAGCTCCATTGGCTGCGGGACTCCGCGACTCATTCCGTTGTGGATCAGGTCGGGTTTCGTGGATATGTGACTCTTGTGCATCATCAGCTCATTGGTGATGTGGCTGCCAATGATCATCTCCTCGTTCGGGTTCTCGACATATCCCGAGTCTGCGTTCTCCTGCGAGCCCCCGAGGGTGTTCCCCAGACCCCCGCTGGCCTTCGTCGGGCTCTTCATGCACGAGCGTCGACACCCGCCACGTCGCTTGAAAATGAAGAACACCACGATGATGGCGATGATGATGACGATGAAGAAACAGATGATGATGATGATGCTGATCGGGAAGCCGCCGTCGGGGTCGCCGACGGCCGCGCAGCTGATTCCCTCGCCGAGGACGGTGCACGTGTGGCCAGGCTCGCACGGGCTGCCATCGCACAGAGCCTGACAGCCCGTCTCCAGGCTGCCAGAGGTCTTGATGCTGTACATGTCCGTGCGGCCGGTGAATGGCATCTTCCTGCCGTCGATGAAGAACGTGGAAATGCAGCCGTCGAATCCTGGAACAGAAGAGGTCATAGGTCAGCTTTATGAATGATTTAACTTCAGGGTTACTTGCTAATGTAGTTACTGTCATGTTTTACTGTCAGCTCAGGACAAGTAGTGTATGTTTAAAGCATATACAGAGTTTGCATTTTAGAGGATGTATCATATTAGGAGACACAGAACACCACCACAGTGTCTAGTGGAATATTTTTAACCCTCTCCCTTCTGGATTAGGCACCGGCATCTCTGGTTGCCTCCAGCAGGTTGAGGGTTAAAGAAGCACCAGCCTTGTGATTCTGAGAATTCTCGACCTCAAATTGTTCTTCAGATTTTCCTGAAGTGTACCTTTAATGCTGGTGCCTCCAGGGACGTCTCTCTCTCCGCTCACACTCAGTCTGCGGATGTTGACGGAGGAGAAGTCTATGAGGGATCCAAAGTCTTTGGGTCCGGAGACCGTACCGTCCACTGTCAGTGTGAAGCTGCTACTTGCGGCGTGGATGCTGACGTTGTGCCACTTGCCGTCCGATACTGTCACGTCGCCCGCTGTCAGGGGGTTGCTGTTCTGGAGGGCAAACTTCACGTGACCGTCCTCGACCTGAACCAATCGAAATCCATTATTTTAAAGTCTTATTTTTTTGTGTAAATTATATTTTTTAATTAAATTTTATTTTTGTGATTAAAGCTGCATTCAAGTTTATTTTGCGACCATCAAAGTTGAAAATAAGCATAATAAAAATAAACATAATATTAATTACCATATTATTGCAATATTTGTATATTTATATTTACCCATAGATATGCTTGTCTTGTGTCCAGGTCGACGAAGAGAAGATTTCCTTGCGATACCGTTGTGCGTATTCTGAAGGACACGCTGGACTCCGAAGTTGACCTCTTGCCCCGACTTGTAGTCTCGGACAAGACCACATCACGACGATAGCTCTCGCGAACTTTGTATTCGACAACAACATCTGGTCCAAAACCAAAAGGCTTCCATTCTGAAAATATTTTTAAAAATCAGGCATTGTTACTAAATTATTTTTATGATTTAAAATACGGAATTAGTGTCAAAGTACTGACCAATCAGAGACTGCTGATTAGATGGGACGGTAACTGTTTATAGAATAATTTAAATGAGCTCTGGATAAATGAAAATGTATTTTTCGCTGCTGGTTATTTAAATAATTAAATAATATTGTGAATTCAGATACAGTGTCAATTCAATTACACATAAATCTATTTCTGTATAATGCAAATTATTAAACGCAAATTCAAGTACATTCAAAACTTTGAAAAATAATTTTGTGGCAATCAATCCGAACCTTCTTCGCAGTTATCTCCCATGAAGCCCTCGAGACACTGACATCTGACCTCTGCCCACTCATCCACACAATGGCCGCCGTTCTGACACGTGGTCATGCTGCATGAACCGCCTGTGGTCTGACGCGGACATGAGGCTTCCACACCTGACGAAGACACCGCCCGACCCGTGTCCAGATAGTCGACACCGTTGACCTCGTAACTATGGATACAGCCAATGAAATCGTGCGACTGCAGAGCTCCGCGGTATGCCCAAATTCTGTTGAATTCCCGGATGCCACCGATGTGTAGCGCCCCTACAGACTGTATCACATAAGTGCTGCAACAGATCAAATAAAATATGTGTTTAATTATTGTGGAAACATGGCATAACAGTTTGTTGGTTATTTAAACAATATTTATTGGAAAGATTTCCTGGATCCACGAACATGGCAATTACAAATAAATAGCCATATGTCAGTTTATAGCTTACAGAATCAATTTGTAAATTATACACAAAAAACCCGGCATAATTTGAATCTAATAGTTCTCTCAACGAGTTGTAAGTCCAGTAGTATCTGTTAAAAGTGCGCAGCTGCCCAGATGTTGAGTCGACTTCAACAGGAGTAATCTGTCCATCAACATTGTCCCGTATTTTGAATTCTTTCGGCTTAAACCCCTTCAGCATCAAACGCGCGTTAAGAGACAAGTATATATAGGTAATGGGATCAATAATAAACCGTGAGACGTATAGAACCATATCCATGACATATCGCATTCCCCGGGGTTTTCTTAACAATAACATTGAAATAACTTAATTCAAATACACCCAAACAAGCTTTGTTAAAACGTTTTCGAAACGGATAACAACTTTTCAAAAACTGAATTGCTTCTTGAAAATTGATCTCCAATTTATTCCAAACAGTATGGTCATAAAGAGATATGCACTAGGTGAAATATTTACATTCAAATATTTAATAACAACAGTTCATAGTCTATCACTCAACTAAAATGTAAATGTAATTTGATATTCTACATTTGAATAAGTCTTTTAAGGATTTAAAAGTGTAATTTTTATTTATTTGCATGGTCAAAAAATCTTATTGTTTATCTTGTATGGTACACTTTATATTTTGTTCCCTTCAAATGGAAAACCAAGCTAGCTCATAACTTGATTGCAGAATCAAAAGTAGATAGTTTACATCAACAAGGAACATAACATTTCAGAAATCTGAGGAAGAGTACCTTTCAATAACAATGGAAAATTAATTTTTTGTCGCTCATACATTCAAAATGATGTTTTTGTCCTTTCTTTGTGATCCATTTTTCTCTACTTTTAACAAAAATCCAAACATATCATAATAGGGACATAAAAACAAATTCAACATCAAAAAGAAAATCTGGGCCTATCTTTAACGTCAAACACTTTCTATCCAAAGTTTGAAACGTATAATCTTTCTTTGTTTGGTTACTACCCTAAAACTCACAATTACGACAAATTCTTAAGTTTTGTGACTTAAACTTCCTCATCGTTGGCGCTTCAGAGGGACTACTTTTTCCACAGTTGACCTCAAAATAATTCTGAATACACAGATATTATAAGAAACAAACACGATTTTGGAGACGCAAGGGCAGATACTGAGATGTATTCGATATTTGGCAGTGAGTGGCGAAGGCAAACCTTCAAGGTAATCATCGCACCTTTTATCCTGCATCATCCAATTCAAGGGTTCCCTCAACTCCCGGAAAACAAACAGCGATGGCTGATCCGTAAAACCAGAGTTAGTTCCTAATAGAACATTTCCGTAGAACACCAACGTGTCAAAACGTCAAAGCATCTTTAGAAGCATTCGTTATAATATTCCCATACAAGAAAAATATATCGTAAAGACTGAAATTCTTAAATTTACAACGCAACTTTACTCGATGAATATTTGAACACCGCGACGTGAACAAATCTGAGCATGACATATGAGGCTTCGTTACATGTATCAGAAATCCCTTGTAAACTGAAGTGCAAACTTTCGAACATCTTCAAACTTCAACAACAGCGAAACACAAGGACTAGCAAACACAGTCTCCAGCCACTGTTTACGAATGTCCGATCGGACAAACAATCTCTTTCTGAACGGTCGTGTTGAATATTGGGGACTTTGTGACAAACATCTGACAGATATCGGACCGGAGGAGGTGTGACTTGGGTGACGATAATCTGACAAATACGGAACGGTGACTCCGCGACAAAGAGTCATATTGAAAGACGATTCCGTCATGTCTCGAGTCTATCTGGTGTTTATCGGAAAGCGAGAGTCGAATGTCGCAAATTTTGTCCGAGTTGACCAAGAGTCTTGGATGGACATGACAGAAAGCCGAAATGAAATGGTGCCCGATGTTGAACAATGGCATCACAGATTGGTGTCATAGACGGAAGAAGGGCAGAGATCGAACAGCTGCAAGTTTTTTGGTCATATTCTGGGAGCAAAGACGAACATGTTTGTTATGTTGATGTGAAGACGCTATCTTGTTGTGAAGATGTTGTGAAGACATTGTTGTCTGGTTGTGAAGATGTTGTCTGGTTAAGAAGATGCTGCTATCTTGGTAACCACAGAACAATCATAATGGAGAGGGTTTTACTTGTACATTGCAGAGGGTTTTACTTGTACATTGGATACAAATAAACCAATACCTCTTGTATATTGAATTTATTTTTAAGTCAGTGTCTTGTACAGATTAACGTTGATGGAGAACAGAAATTTGCTATTTTTTTTAAAAACAAATGCTGCTAATAAAAATATTAATGTCATATCACCTATATTATTTTGATGATTATTTTACTAAATGCCATTTCCTTTGCCTACACCACCCCACCAACCCCCACCCCAGAAATATGTGCCAATCATCCATTTAACCTCTAATCAGTAACCACTCCTATTCTTAAGTTGGGTCTCACTTAAAGCCACTTTCATAATCGTATCTTTCATATCACAGCTTGTCAGTTTAAATAGGTACATAATTTTCCTCTCTCAAATGTTGAAGTTGTTTGCCTTCAGTGTGTGTGTGTGTGTGGGGGGGGGGGGGTACTCGTTAGAATGACTCAGGAGCAATACCTAATGCATTCGGAGAGAGGAGTATGTCAAGTATAGGGTAAACACCACTTTACAAAGAGTGGCAACAGTTAGGCCATGTACAAAGTAGAATTACTGGGACAATTTGTCATACACTCGGCTCACTCCAGGTTATCAAGTCTTTCAAGAACATCCTTAAACTACAGCTTTCTTATGAACTTTTGAAACATATGTATCAAGTGATACATGTATCTAACAAAGATATAACAAATAAAAAAATTAATTAAACGTCATAAAATAATTTTTTATACATATTTGTATTTATGGGGTTTATTAGACCCACTTTAAGGATTCATTTAATTATTTCATGGCTTGTCACTTTAACCCTCTCCATGCTGAAGGCAACTGGAGATGCCCCAAAGAGCAGTGCCTGTGGTTAATTCAGCAGGGAGAGGGTTACTGGCAGGATGAAAACTGCAGCTTCTGTAGCACTGAATGTTGCAGTAAACCTGTGAACCACCAGCTGACCAAAACATACATAAATCTATAATACATTGAGCCACAATATTTGTAATGACAGTACCTATCCCTATTTTAAAGTATCTATCCCGATTTTAATTAGTTTTCCATAATCTTTATGGGTCTTTTACGCATATGAAAAGTATTTTTGTATATTGAAAATCAAATCAAACGTACATCTTCAGGAAAAGATAATGTGAATCTGAGGGTGTATGAATTTAAAGGCATGCCCCCACATTTTACAATTGTCAAATATATCTCTTATCATTAATGCATGTTGTCTCACCTACATGTTCATGTTCCCTACATCTTGCCCAGGTTAAAGGTCAACAACACAAGATTGATAAAGGTGGTATTCGTGTATACGTCTCCGTATACTAATAGCTAGTCTGTGTCACACTAGTCTAACTAATAGCTTTCTCAACAATATATGGATGATGACTCAGTGATAAGTCAAGTGATAGATACTATGCAATGAAATTGAAAATAAAATATTTTAAAAATGATTAAGAGCCAGTAGCCTATTTGGAAACGTGACAATTTAGCTTTATATTATTTTAACAAAGATGAATTTCAATTTTTTTTTACAGTTTCCAGGTACTCTTTAAAAACTTGTACTTGTAACCGGTAGACATATTGAAATAAAAATGTCAACTGGCGCTGCGACTACGAAAACCTTTTGAGTACGATTTCATGCTCAAGCTCAAATTTAATATTGAGATTTATGACCCAAACTGCGTTGAGCTTGAAATCGTACTCAAAACCGTTTTCGCAATCTCTATGCTGCATTCCTCAAGCCAAGTTCCGAAATCTGGTAGAAAGTTTTTTGACAAAATGCACATGTATGAATCTCACCGTTCGTCTGTTTGGTAGGCGTAGCACGTCTCGTCCTCAACGGGGCACAGTTGACAGGAAGTGATGTCACCACCTGGACATGACCTGACCTTCATTATCGCACCCTGTTGGAAAACATATTTTAAATTATTTTAAAATGTACAAGAATAATATTTTTATTTCAAAATTTGTCTGTAAAGATATTATTTCTATTTTTTTGTTATCAAAACCTGATTTGTTTCAGTTTTCTCATATATAATAATGATGATAATAATAATAATATTATAATTATAATAATAATAATGATAAATTTATAATAGAAATAGCATTAACTTAGCTTACAATTTATGCCATTATTCACAATGATAGTGGTCTCTACGCATTAAATCTTGCATCATATAACCACTGTAAACTGCACGATTACAATTGTTAATCTCTGATCAGACACACAACATCCCAACCCAAACCAAATCTGTAGATTTAACTTAATGTGTTGTAAGATATTTGTCAGCCTTAGAAATAATTACAAAGCCAACAAAATTCTTCAAACTATTAAGGAAAACGTAAGCCTTTGGGCGATTAATTCTGCTTGTCTTCAAACAGGTACTACTATATATACAATCAGGTGTATCAGATTTAGGTGTCCTGAAATGTAATCAGGCGTGTAAAATATTGCAAAGCCATCTAGCTCAACTTCGGTCGAGATGACCCGATCCCTGTATTTAAGAAATTACATGTGGCGCCATTTACAGTAGGGAATGATTGCGATGACACTGAATACATCTGAACGTAAACCGTTAAATGTGGACGTAAATTACATGTTTGGTGTCTTTACACCCTACAACAGGCTTGTTTCACAAAAGGGTTGTAGTGGTCTTGGTATAATCATGACATACTTTTACTATAGCAATAAGTGACTGTAAACCTTGATTTATACCTAGAAAACTAGTACTACCGTTTCACAAAACGCAAGCCAGGTTTGTATGAAACTAACAAATTGGCAAGAAATGACGTAAATCTTGACTACTGGTACGACCCTTTCGTGAAACAACGGCTGGGTTTGTGCGAAACTCGCCAAGTTTTACCTGTTTGAGTGTACTGACTAGTCAGCCATGTTATCAGAATGTACAAACAGTCAAACAGTCAAACAGTTCACGTGTGGGACAAATACACGGATACCCTAGGTACCACTCGGATACATGGAATTATCTCAGTATTCCTTGATAAAATTCCAATCTAACATGAATTTATTAGCTTTGAAGATATGTAGATACCCCCACACCTAGCTGTGTGTAGTCACGAAAAGTCAGGATTTAAATTGGAGATAACAAGTATAAACCGCTATCTACTAAAGGGAGTTATTGCACCCACTATGAACTTTTGATATTGAAGGACCTGTGATGAGTCCATGAAATTTAAGTGGCAAATATACACTGGGCGATTGTGCAATATTTCTGAATTACTAAATGAGTTGAATGAATGTTGAATGAAAACAGTGTTGGACATAAATACTATTACTCTACATGTGTATATTTTAATGATAACTATTGATGGAGGCAGAAGAAAAATTGATGCCGAGTTCCAAGAATGGGTTCGGCTTCTGGACTCCTAAGTCTGCACTACTACCTGCCCCACCCAAGTGTTACTGACCTCAGAATAAAGTATTATTGACCTCGGAATAAAGTTGTATCAACTTATAAGTAAAGTATTATTGACCTCAGAATAAAGCTACCACTGACCTGAGTGACCTTCTGGACCTCCACCCTGTACCACTTCCCATCGGACACTGTATGGTTGACCTCCAGAGGTTTTTGGGACTGCGATGTGAACTTCACGGTAAACCTGAGTCTTCCGTTCACAATCTCCAGGGCCACGAATCCATTTGTCGACGAGTCGATGGTTGCCTCGCTTAGGAATAGAAGAGCGTTCCGCTTGGTCGTGGCAAAGAACAACGAAATATCTGTGTTGTTCAGATTGTTCAAGGGAGGGAACTCTATGTAGGATCCTTCGCTGAATCCCTTGCTGGATTTCTCGCACAGACTTCCATAGTATCCGTACCTGCAGTCACAGTGGAAGCCGCCGGGGATGTCGCGGCAGCTGCCTCCGTTCATACACGGCCTGCTGGTGCAGTAGAACATGCTGTTGCAGTGGTCGCCGTGATAACCCTCGGGGCAGTCGCAGCGGAAGCTGCCCTGGAGGTTGACGCAGGTGCCACCGTTGTTACACTTCTCCACCCGGCACTCGTCGACGTCCCTCCGACAGCTGGGTCCTGTCCATTGGGTGGTGCAGCTGCATACGCTGTTGACGCATGTGCCGCCGTTGAAGCAGTAGTTGTCGCCGCACTTCTGCATGGGGATCTCGCAGAACTCTCCCGTGAACGAAGGAGGACAGGCGCACTTGGCCTTGACCTCCGATTGAGCGGAAGTCAGGATGCGGTGTGGAGAGTCGTACACGGAGTACCCCTGGTTCAGGACGATCTCCGTCCTGCATGTCCCGCTGTTCTGGCAGGAGTGGTCCCGGCAGGCATCGTAGGACACGCTTTTGATCGAGATCCTAGCCGCAGACTCGATCTTGGATTTGTTCGAACCCAGAGTCGACTCCAGTAAAGCTTTCGAGACGTAACCTCCGGAACTCTTCCGAACGGCTAAGAGTACCACCAGGTCGTTGTTCAGCTCTTTCAGACTGTACACAATGAAGTCGGTCTGGTACGGCAGCACGTTCTGCAGAGCTGTTTTGAAAGATGAATACTTCTTCTCAAGGAACATCTTCGACGTCATGTCTCCGAGAAGCAGAGGAACGGAATTGTCAACAGTGTTGTTGGTGTACTCTTCCACTGTCACCGAAATTTCGTAGGACGCGGAATCGTGAATTCCATCGGTCCCGGAGATTCCGAGTCGGTATTTCTGTGGAGTCAGCCGTGAGTCGGTGACTCTGAGGTCGCAGTTCTGGTAGATGTTGAAGTGGTCATTGTTGCCGTTGTCGTTGCTGATGCTGCAGGAGTAGTTGCCGGTGGAGTCGGGGTCCAGAGGCCGGACGTCCGCGATCATCCCCAACGGAGACATCCCTTCTAGAACCATGAGCTGGACTACCAGCTGACGAGGCTTGGGCGCGTTGTCGTTGACGTCGTCCACGATGACCTTGAAGCTGAGCGTGGAAGTCATTGCGGGGTCGCCTCCATCGGTGACCTTGACGGACATGACGAACTCTGGCGTTGCTTCTCGGTCGAGTCTTGTCTTCGTTTGTACGCGGCCGGTCTGACGCACAATTTCAAACTTGTCGGAGCGCTTCACCATCTCATATTGGTACCGACTGGGAGTGAGGTCAAGGTCGTATGTAAATGTACTGAGCTGCATGACAAATTCTCTGCTATTTCTGTTCTCAATGACGTGACCAACTGGAATTTGAGGTTTGAAGTAAGGACCGTTGTCGTTGACATCATTCAGCGTTACCTTGACTACCACAGAACCTGCAACAGAGCAATTGATATTTCAGAAAATAATTACATTATTATAAGCTTTTCTAGATGATTATATTCTGATCACAACATCTAGATCATTAAATGGATAAAGTTTATCACTCCATTCCAATTTAAAAAAAAAGATAATTTGAGCAAGTTATTGTTTTATTTCACAGCCTTAAAGCACCTCTCACGGATATTTTGCCATTTGTAAATTTTGTCTAAATAAAATATTTTGCAATATTACAAATTTAACTGCTGCAAGATAACTCCTATAGTATAGTATAAGTGGTCAATTAATGTTGCTTCAATGAATTATATTTTATGGAAATAAACTAATGTGAAGAATATCCTTATATGGAATTGCATCCTTACCAGTTTGAGGGGGTACGCCAGAGTCGAGAGCGCCGATGGTCAGATTGTAGAGAGATTCCAACTCGCGGTCCAAGGTTCCGCGGCCAGTGGTTCGGACGACTCCCGAGTTGGGGTTGACCTTGAACCAGTTCCCGTCGTTTCCGCGGAGGATGGCATAGACGAAGTTCCTGTTCTCGGGCTTGATGTCATTGTCGGTTGCCTGGACCGTGATGACGTAGGTGTCGGCAGCAGAGTTCTCGTTGATTCTGGCTGAGTACTCGCTCTGTCCGAAGACCGGTGGATCGTTGGCGTCCTCGACAGCGATGACGACACGACAGAGGTCGGTGTCTCCGCCTTGGATGCTTCCCCAGTTCTTGGCCATGACGTTGAGGATGACCTCGGGCGAGGACTCGAAGTCCGGGCGCCGGGCGACGTGGATGACGCCGGTCAGGTGGTCGACGCTGAAGCCCTTAAGGTTGCTGGACCCCACGAGGAAGTAGTAGACGATGCCGTCGATTCCTTTGTCCTGGTCAGTGGCCAGAACGGATCCGATGGACGAGTTGTTCGCCGTGGATTCGCTGACTTTGAAGTCGTACTGCTTCTTCTGGAAGGTGGGGTAGTATTCGTTGACGCCGACCACGTGCACGCGAAGGGAGACGACTGTCTTCATGATGCTGCTTCCTCCGGCGTCGTTGGGATTGTACGCCATGATGGACAACGTGTACAGATCTTTGGTCTCGTAATCCAGAGGTCTTCTGGCCTTCACCACACCCGTCTCCCTCTCGACCGTGAACAGAGCAGCACCGCCGTTTCCCACGATGTTGTACTCGATCTTGGCATTCGGTCCGCTGTCTGCATCCGATGCCTTCAACGTGAAGAACTGGGTGGACGGAGGAGAATTCTCCGGGATGTAAGCGTCGTAGGAAGTCTGGTTGAAGACGGGAGGGTTGTCGTTTACGTCCGTGAGAGTGACGGTGAACGTCCGGGTGTCCTCCTTGTACAGGAGAGCTCGGTCCCTGGCCGTGATGTTCAACACGTGCACCCGTTGCGTGTCAAAGTCCAGCTTCTTGGCGACAGTCAGAACACGACTGCCCTGCTCGATAGCAAACAGACCTGCAGAGTTTCCCGCCGTGATGTGGAACACGACCTCCCCGTTGATTCCGGAATCTCGGTCCCGTGCACTGAACGTCTTAATTCTGGTTCCGTTAACAACGCCCTCTGACACAGTCGTCTGGAAGGACGTGGTTTGGAACACGGGAGAATACTGGTTGATTCCGGTGACCTTGAAATGGACTTGGACCGTGGAAGACCTCGGAGGAGATCCTTTGTCCTCAGCCTTGACCTCGAGGACATAATCGTTCTCCAGCTTGTTCTGCAAAGAAGACCTGACCGTGATGAATCCGGTGTCCCGTTCGATCTGGAAGAACTGTGATCCATTCCCGCTGCTGATGCGGTAGAAGATCTCGGCATTGATGCCGAAGTCGTTGCTGTCCTCAGCCATGACCGTGAGCACGTGGTCGCCGACCTTGGTGTTGGTGGGTACGGCGGAGAAGTAGCTGTCCTTGAGGAACTTTGGAGGATAGTTGTTGGCGTCGGTGATGGTGATGACCACCATGTTCTCGGAGGACATCGACGGAATCCCGAGGTCAGTGACCACGACGTCCAGAGCGTATCTGTTGGCGGAGAGAGGATGGTCTGGCACGTGGCGATAGTGGAACGTCGTCAGCGCGATAATATCTCCGGTCTCTGCGTTGATCTCGAACAGATCTGACGGTCGCTTCAGTGAGAAGATGAACTCGTTGTTCGGTTTCCCCAGGTCTTTATCGCTGGCGTTTAATTTGCCGATAACCGTCCCTGAGGCCTGTCTCTCTTGGAAGTCAAAGCTCAGAGTCTCTTCTTTGAAAACGGGAGCGTTGTCGTTAACGTCCGTGACCCATATCGACACATGGGTCTCCACTCCGAACTGGCCATCGTTGACCGCCACTAGGAAGGTGTAGACTTCCTGCGTTTCGGCGTCTAGCAGACCCTTAGTGGAGATGTTCCCGCTGCTGCGGTCGATGGTGAACTTGGCCGTCTGTTTGGGAAGCTGGTACGTGGCCTGGGCATTGTCGCCGATGTCTTGGTCAGACGTGGACACCTGTGCGACGAAGGTGCCGATGAGGATGTTCTCGGGGACGTGGATGGTGTAGATCTTGCTGAAGGTGGGGCGGTTGTCGTTAAGGTCCAGGATCTGGACTGTAACTGTAGCGGTGGAGGACAAACTCTTGGTTCCCTGCAACAAAATCAAACATAATGTCTACTGGACCCAAATAGCAAAATACTACTTGAACTAGCTAAAAAAGTCAAACAATGTTGAGTTAGATGAATTAAGAAAATTGAAAAAATAGTCAGATTATATTATAGCTGGATTATATTATTACAGGAACAATCACATTTCTATCTAAACATAATTATGGAATATTTATGCATTACAATCCAATAATAATAATCAAATATATTTATTATCCCGGAGGAAAATTGTCTTACATTGAAAAATGCCTCAGTACATTATTATTTGCCTCAGTACATTATTATTTTTAATAAAAACAGAGATAATAAAGTATCCTTACCATATCGGTTGCCTGCACGATTAGATGAAAGAATTCGATCCCCTCTCGATCTATGACACGGTTGCTAGTCCTGATAACCCCCGACACAGCATCGATTGCAAATGTGTTGTTGGTGTTACCTCCCCTGATGGAATAACGGATCTGTCCGTTCCGATTTGAATCCAGATCGTGTGCCCGAACTTGCTTCAAGGTCGTTCCCTTGGCGACATTCTCGTGGATGCTGGTATTGTAAGAGATCTGTTCGAAGCGAGGCGTGTTGTCGTTTTCGTCTTCGACGGTCACGCGTAATTTAGCGAAAGCCGACAGTGTTGGGTTGCCACCGTCAGATGCCTCTATCCACAAGTCGAAGTTGTGCGTCGTCTCGTAGTCGATGTTGCCGAACACCGACACAGAGCCGTTCCATCGGTTGATTCTGAATCCTCTGTTGACGTTGCCGCCGGCGATGTAATACAGGATCTGATTGGTCCTCGTGGTTGTTGCAGACACAGTGGCGACTATCTTGTCATGCGGAGAGTTTTCCTTGATGGTGACGTCGGTGTTGAAAGTACCGAACGTGGGCTTGGAGTCCGATGTTGACGTCATCTCCACGCGGACATCGACGGAATTGCTACGAGATGTTGTACCCTGCAAGAACAAAATCATAAATTAGTTTGCATAGGGTTAAGTCAGCCCAAATATGTTTTTAATTCAATATTCTGATTGATAAATACTTTCGTTATTTGTTTAGGGTCTGTTCCTCATATCCTTATGAACCCTATCCTATTATGAACCCTATCCTAACATAAACCCTATCTTAATATCATTAACCATATCCTAGCATGATTCATATGTTTTTAAAACAATATTTATTGGAAAAACTTCCGGGATCCATGAATCTAGCATGAACCCTAACCTAGTATGAATCATATCCTAACATTGAACCCTATCCTAGTATGAACCCTATGCTCAGCTGGTTCTGCTCACACTGAAAATACAGGCTGAAAAACTTGGCGTCAACTTTGGCAAGTGGGCTACGTAGTTAAAAAAAATTCTCCGTTCACCCAGCAGAGTTTGAACCCTATCCCAGCACAAACCCAATTCTAGCCTGAACCCTATCCTTAGTATGAACCCCAGAATGGACGTACCTCGTCGCTGGCCTGCACTGTGAAGGTGTATCTGGACCCGCCCCTGGTGGAGAGCATGCGGCGAGCGGTGATCACCCCGGACTCCGCGTCGATGCGGAACTTCCCAGAGTCTGCACCCGTCAGCGTGTACGTCACCTTGCCGTTGCTGCCGACGTCGCGGTCCACTGCCGTCACACCCAGCACGAAGGCGCCTGGTGACGTCGGATCCACGATGACGGTGGAGTACTCCTGTTGCTCGAACTCGGGCGAGTTGTCGTTGGCGTCGTCCACGTGGATCTCCACCTGGGAGGTCGTGGACTTTGGGGGGATTCCCCGGTCTGTTGCTATGATGACCAGGTGGTACTTGTCGCGCTCCTCTCGGTTCAGCATGGAGAGCGTGACGATCTCACCCGTGGACGGGAAGATGGTGAACTTCTCTCCAATACTGTCCTTGAGACTGTAGCTGTAACGAAGGTATGTGCAAATAATAATAATAATTATGATAATAATGACAATGACAAAAATAATAATAAATAAACAAAATAAAAATAAAAAGAATAATAATAACTATAATAATTAATATTAATAAAAAAAAGATTTTTTTTTAGTAATAATAAGTCATTACCTCCACAGCAAGAAGTTCAGGATTTAACCCTCTCCATGCTGAAGGCAACTGGAGATGCCCTAAAGAGCACTGCCTGTGCCAAATCCAGCAGGGAGAAGGTTAAAGGGACACTTACATAGAAATTAAACATACCGGTACGCCTACACAATCTTGGCTTGTTCCACAGCCATAATTCAGGATTTAAGGAGTACAGCATCCACAGAAACTAAAGGAAGACTTGCACAGGAATTAAAGAGACACTCATGGATTTAAAGGGACACTTACACAATCTGGGCGTTCTCGCCCTCGTCGAGGTCTGTCGCCGTGACGGAAAGGACCGGAGTGTTTGTGACTGCGTTCTCCATCACGTGACCCGAGTAATGCGCGTTGTCGAACGTCGGTTCGTGGTCGTTGACATCCTGCACCAGAACCTTGACAGTGCCGGATCCGGTCTGCCGAGGCGATCCTGCAACAAACAATAATAATCATTAGTTTTATTATTGTTATTTATTTATTTGATTTATTCTAGTGTTTTAGAAGTAAGTATGTATCGAAATAGAAATTATTATTGTTATTATTATTATTTATTTATTTGATTATAAAGATAATTCCTGCAAGATGCAACCAACAGAAATGTGATAAATCCAGCCAGATAAAATGCTAATCTGTTAGTACCACATCTACAAGTCATGGTTGTAAATGGGAGAAATATTCCTGCATCGACAAAAAATATACCAATTCAATCAATCATTCATATCTACAAATTTTGAAAATTGAAATATATTATTATCATACTGTTGAGAATATCACAATTTCATATAAAATTTGATTGCTTTAAACAACATTAACCATTTTCATGAGAGATTAAAAAAAAATATAACAAAAAAAATTAATTATATTTTCTTTTACATTCATTGTTATGTCCCCTTCTAGAGTTATCTCCCCATTAAGGTACATTCACCTAGTTCATGTCTATTTTATGACTAATAAAGAGGTCTCTGGGGTCGGTATCTATCTGCGCGAGTTACGACCTCGTGTTTCAACCTCTCCTCGTAGGGCTATTAAATCCTCGCACCTCCACGACAGTGTTGCGCCATTACCCATACTGCACTAGATAATGCCAACATAAATCTCTCTATTCGCTTGATAATAATGAAATTAGGTACGTCCTGCCTCTTTGGTAGGTTAAAGGTCATGCATTTGGGAGAACTTCCTCTCTTGCTAACAATGAAAGACTGGTGGTTTATCTGAGAAATTTATCTAATAACGGAAACAAATGGCTTGGGTTTTTGCCTATGAGAGTGGCAATTCAGATTATCTGTGTCTCGGAATCTTCATTCATGTTTTTGAAGTGGCGGAGGGTTATGTTTGCCTCCTCGGAATAAAGTTCAAAGTGAATATGTCTGTTATGTTATGCATGGTGTACCTGTGTTATACTAGGGGTGCAAGAACAGAAGAAAATAAAACGCAGCTAAAAATAATTACAGCACGTAAATATTTAGTAGAAACACATCCTACAGTGCAGTTCCTGTGGAATTATTTTCAAATATTGAGTGCAATTTGAAAAATATATAATATAATATTTCACCATTAAAATTACGCAACATTGTGTCTGTGTAGATCAATGTTCTTCTCACAGTAAATTTCAGTTATTTATGAAAGTAAAGATATTCCTTTTAAAGGCTCAACCTGTCCGAAAGAAAATATAGACATGTTGAGGAGAAGTGACAACACTGTTTTTCATTAAAGGCTCGCATCATGATTCATTTCAAGAAACTTTCCAAGAATGTATACATTTGCAATCCTATGTAGAAGAGACACTTAGCTGGACTATAAATATTTCACTTCTTGCTTCTCAATTTCATACTCATGTCAATACCATCCTCTGATGAAAATAAATTAAATGGTGTAGAAATGAAAAAAGATATCTTGGATCAGGTCGCCATTTCTTTAAATGTCTTTGTAGTTAAAACAATTAAATCACACAAAATACTACCATGTAAATTTACAATATTATATTATATTCTGAACAACACATTAGTGTTTTATTTGGGGTGGGTGATGGGGGGATTGGAGTGTGTGTGTGTGTGTGTGTTGGGGGTGAGGGGTGTGGGTGGCGGAGGGTGTTACTTGAGAAGGTCACGGCCACTGAAAGATGTCTTCAAAACAAATCCGTTAGGAAGAAAAATTACGGATTCTGTTTATTTCTGGCTCAGGATGAGGTTTTCCTCCAAACAATAAAAATGTTTAAACATCGGGGGTCTCTGACATAACCGTGAGAGAAAAACTTGACAACAAAACATTGTAATCTCCCACGGTGAACAAAAGCCTTCACAAATAGCACTTCCTAACCCTCACAAAAGTCTGACCAAAAAATATGGGATACCGGTGGCTTTAATCCAGTTCAGAAAAATAACTTTCTTTGGTCTCTGCAGGTTTGGACAGAGACCTACGTCATACAAATCTGTCTATCTTTAAAGTGACTCATTATTAAAAATGTTTACTGGACTAAAAAGATATATATTTCAATATTTAAAAAAAAAGTCTTTGATTCGTAGAAAAGATAATTACTGAATATTACACATTTACATTCCTCTCCCCAAACTTGTAACAAATCTAGATAATATCACAGAAGACTATCATTGCTGAAAAGCAAAACCAACACAATCTTTGTCGATCACCCCGAAAATAGTCATCAGAGTTAGAAGCGTGTCT
The DNA here is from genome assembly GCA_034780755.1 of Lepetodrilus elevatus. Classification (NCBI taxonomy): domain Eukaryota; kingdom Metazoa; phylum Mollusca; class Gastropoda; order Lepetellida; family Lepetodrilidae; genus Lepetodrilus; species Lepetodrilus elevatus. The sequence goes on from JAVCKZ010051643.1 coordinate 21,067, forward strand.
TTAGCAAAAAAGAAAGCACGAGCTGTGGCACCAGGAATACATGTCCGTCAGAGAAGAAGAAACTACTTTCCTAATGACATCTCTGGAACACTCAGCAGCTCGTAGACTTTGATGTAACGAGCATTCTTCCTGCTAGCACTATGTCCTTTGGATACAAAGAAGTCCGCCTCACACAGGCTTCATAATTGCATATACACAACCGTCTGCCAAAGCAATATGCCGCACTTGTTTTTATTGGCACGGAGAAAATGGAGGGCATTTTTTTACCCTCCCCCTTCACTCTATCGAATCTGAGGAGAAATGTACCTTTAATAGCAATACCAGCCTGGCGGGGAAGAGAGTAGGAAATAGCGTTACAATTAGGCGTGCAGTGTTTCATGATGTGCCGATACCCACACAACATCTTAGAGGATGCTATTTCTGATATATACCGATGACCTGACAACTTATTTACAGTTAAATCTGTCTCATGAAACAATGATATAGACAAATACTTTTTACGATCATTTACACATTAGTAGGTGATATTTGTGATATGCCGATGACCCGGCAACTTATTAGGGGATAAAAGGACTCATTAAACACCAATACGGAAACATATGATCATTTACTCTATTATAAGATTATATTTATGATATACTAATGACCTGACTTATTACAGGGGATACTGATGACCTGACAACTTATTACAGGGGAAATCTTTCTCATGAAACACTGATACGGAAAAATATTAATATAAATAATACCTTAGCGTTTAGCGCTTCAAGAATGCATTATCATGCCGCTATGAGCTTCACAAATGGACTATTTTATTTATTTTTATATGGTAACATGCTCAAGCATGTCTCCGATGTTTCTGGAAGATGTCAATGGCGACAGTGATGTGGATATACAACCAATCACAGACCAGATCATCTTTCGCAAAATTGATCCCATATGAGAGGTGCGATATTTTCGCTATGCCATGTCAGGTCTTCAGACGTGCAGACTCAAAACAAGCCTATGGCTTTCCCTGCCAGAATCTGTCTCGCGAAATGTCAGCATGTTTCCTCCTACAACACTTCTACATGACATTTTAATGGAAGTGCACACTTTTTTACCCCCATTTGCAGATATCCCTTAATGCCTTGAAAGAAGTGAAAGTTATTACGGTGAAGCATCTATCAGTATTTCAATGTTGGAATAAGCCGAGAATTCACGTGTCAATTTTGATATTCATCTTCATTCAAATGATATTTGGGGCACGTTTTCTCCAAACAAAAAAGAGACACCTAAAAATGTTGAAAGGTTTTTGGGGTGAGGTGGAGATAATTACATATACAGTGTAGATATAAATCAATTTTACAAAACCTTTCAAAAACATTTGTGAAAGAACAAATAGCTACCGTATAAACAAATATACTAAAATGTGACTTATCACATTTTATGAGAAGCAAGTATATTTTTTCTCTCTATTATCTCAAAAATGACAAACTGTTAAATAATATCATAGCATATGGTCAACATTAAACTAGTTTGAAAATAATAAAATAAATTCTGAACCAACAATTTTTCCTTTTTTTAGATTGATATGAACAAGACTTGTATTTGTCATATGGAAATATATTTAACACCGTACAGTAATAAATCAAGTCTTATCAGATTCTTCACTGTGCTAGTTTCTCGACTGTCAAGGAATTTGGGAGGTTTGGGTTGGGGGTAGCAGATCTAAAAGTAATCCTTTCCGGTTGAAGTCCATTAAAATCTAGTAATCGCATACGGTGCAGTTTCCTTTCTATAGCTCGGCCAGGAAATATCTTGTGCGGAGTTTCTTTCCATCTTTTATTATCTGATTGACAGATGCTATCAGGACTGTCACACGATTCCCAAATATGTCATCACCTGTCACATGACTACCCAAAATATACTTAAACTTTGACCTTTAACACTTTTCACGGTTAGTTTTGCACATCTGTGGTTAGTGTTAAAGTAAATTTGCAAAATGTTGTTGTTTTTTGTAGTGGGGTTTAAAGTTGCTTTCTAGAATCTTTCACTGATATCACGACTTGTAACATTAAATTTGATTGTCAAAGTTGTGGCGGAAAATATGCTAACATTAAAAACATGAACATTATTGAGTTGTTGCTTAGCAGAAACTTTGCTTGAGAAAATTAATGGTTACATTTTATTTTTTTAAACATGAGCCTAACAATATTGACAATTCCACATTGTATTGATAATAAATCACTTTAAAATAAATGGGATGAAAATATTCATGCTAGAAAAACACAGAATCTTTTTATAAACTGATACAAGGAATCTCATAAGAACAACAAACTCAATCATTCAAATTGAAACTTGTCAAATTTCTCGATTAGGGAAAAAACCTTCAAGATAAATGATTAGATGTTGTTTTTAAAACGTCTGCAATGCATTGAAAATGACAAATTGTCAATAATATTTTTGACAGCTTTTCAAATCTCATGTTGCAGTCTTGCAAATGGAAGTGATTTAATTGTTGTAGAATAATTCTCACTTTATTTATTCAGAATCTACAGGTATCATCTATTCATACAAGTCTTTCTGATAATTATGTATAATAATTCCCTGATAATTCTGTTTGATGATAATTCTGTGTGGTTCCCTGATAATTCTGTTTGATGATCATTCTGTGTGGTAATTATCTGATAATTCTACATGATAATTCTGTGTGGTTATAATTCTGAGTGATGATAATTCTGTGTGATGACAATTCTGTGTGGTAAATATCTGATAATTCTACATGAGAATTCTGTTTGGTTATAATTATCTGTGGTGATAATTCTGTGTTGGTAACTATGTGTGATAATTGTATGTAGTAATTATGTGTGATAAACCGACAAATTAACGCATTTACATAAGCCTACCAGTAAGAATTGCAATGACTTGAAATGGTAAGATAACATCAATATCTCGGCCCATAAGGTCTGTGATACTGCTTGTCTGAAAACTAACAACAGTTCAACAGTGCTAGTAACATAGTCCAGATTGTTGCCATTTCATGCTGATAATTAACCACTAATTTAACGCCTACTGTGCTGGGTGAATCGGTCACTGCTTCATCTGGCTTCTCGATGATTCTTTCAGCTGAATAAAGGTTAAATCATGCGAGTTCTAAACACTTGTAAAAGGTAAGCGAGTGAGTTATTGTTTTACGTCACAGCTGGAATCTTTCACCCATACGCGACGATGAATGATTTAATTATGCAATACCTGAATTAAAATGAAATGCAGCCAGGAAAACATGCCAAAAAGGTTTGATTAAAAGGTGCAAACAAATCCACAAACTTTCCGAAATGAAAGAATCCTGTAACATTTCTACGTAATCTCCTGACCCCACTGGACTAAGACAACAAACATGGCCGCCGCCTGCTGGTAGCCATTTTCTTACGACTTGTTGTAATTAGCTGCTTGATTAAATACCTGATGAAGGGAGGTCTGTCTCTCGTAACGGGATTGAAAGCGTTAAACTGTACGTGAATGACAAACACGTGGCGTGCTCCGTCACTAGCTTGTGTCGACTCTCCGCACAAAGTAAACATAATCTACTACACAAGCATTGGCGCGATTCTCAGAGGAAATTCCAGAACAAATGATAATTGAGTTTTCTTTTAGAAGATTTCCAATAACTAACAGTGATATCAACAGAAGTATATGAGCTACAATATATTCTAAAAATGTCATATTTTGGTCAAAACATTAACCCTCTCCATGCAGGAGGCAACCAGAGATGTCCTCAAAAGCAGTGTCTTTGTCTAATCCAGCAGAGAGAGGGTTAAAGAAAAATGTCAATAGTTCTATTGTCAATGACAACAGTTAGATAGATTTCAAATCAATTTCCGACTAAATCCATATTACTAAACATGTTGTAGGATTTACTATAAATAGCGTATATAGTCTTAATCCAAAAGAGACAAAGATACACACATGTAATAAAGACACAACCAAATACATCCCGAATCAAGTGTCAATGTAAAGAAACTCAGGGAGACAATTCAACCGTAATTTACTGTACATTACTAAGACGCGACTTCTTCTAGCTTTCTACGGCAGCAGAAAACCTTCTAAAGTGGATCTAACACGTTCTCCGCTTGCCGTTCCGATAGATCGCATTAACCACTGTTTCCAGAAAGCATTTCGTAATAACTCTTCCTCCTATTGTAATAGGACCGAGCAGCCACAGCGACGGCTTCCTACCGTAAAAACCCGTCAGAACGCAACTCTATCTACGCTGCCGATCTTCCGCGACACTTCCGACACCATAAACGTCTCCATTTGCCAGAGAAATCCTCCTTTCCGTAATGTGGACATTATGGAGATGGCGGCAGGAGTACAAGGTTTCTTGTACTTTGCAATTCAACGTCATGATGAGGCGGCAAGACTACGAGCTCGAAATGACTTATAAAAAGCCCCGTCTTGGTGCACGGTTTGACAGCGTTACAAATGAAGACGTATGTTACCAATTTGAAGATCAGACTCTGCAACAATAGTGGCACTGGTGTTCATTCAATTAAAGGGAAGAAATCCTGTCGACTTCGGGACTCAATCCACACTTCAAATTTAGCCGGGAAATCAACCCTTTGTACGCGGAAATTTCAAAGTCAGAACGTGTAGTAACATTACTTCAACTCGGGTCCTCATGGTAAAATATTCAAAAAGGGATGAAAAAACCCGTAACCAGATGTCATTCGTGTTGTCGACAAGTAGAAAACATTCTTTCCAGTCCAACCTCATCCCAAATGAGTCGATTTCTATGTATTCCTCATTTAACATTTTACCCATTTCACATTTTAAAAAGTCGTAGTAAACATTTTTATTAGTACAAATAGAATAAATGTTAAGAACGATATTACATTCTATGCAATATAATTATGATATTGGATGTTATATTGTATGGCAGTGTTGGGATATACAGCAATAAAATATTTATCAAATTCAAATAATTAAAAAAATTTTTTTTTTAACTCGTCTTCTTTCAAGAGGCTGTGTGGGATGCTCAGAGATTAGTCGGTCAAATCAGCTGGGAGATGGTTAATCCAGCCCAGAGGAGTCGTCAAAAGAATCTACAAATATCTACACAGATACTAATAATATCTATTAGCCTACTAATGATACAATCTTATTAACAAATGGATCCAATGGGCATTTTACAAGTCATTTAAGAAATGTAAAACAATAATCAACATGCCAGTCAATAAAGCATACAGGTACCGCCATGAAGATCTCTCTCAATAATGACTTAAGTGATATCTATATCGCCACGTGCATGAGGTCTGTACTGTTTGCTGCCGATCCAATTATCTACGCCAATATTTCCGCGAGCGTGGAATGTGCTATTTCCCCCGACAACATCTTAGGAATTTAAAAAATATTCTCCAGTCTTTGGATTGGGGATTTTCATATGGAAACATCATATGTTCAGCGGTGTTTCTATAATCTGTGAAATGTTGATCAATTCTCGTTATTCGCACGAGCTAACATGCCAGAGCTCAGAGTCGTCGACAGAATGGACCAAGAGACAGCTTAGGGAATAGTTGGCCATCCATGCGTTTCGGAAGAAATTCAATATCTGCCCGATGAACATAGTCTTAATCAAGTTCTTCAGGTTTTTTGGACACCCTGTAGGTTTAGCGATATGGTCTGATCCTGATCGTTTCTGCAAACGTTTGGCTGTCATATCGATAGTAGGGGAGGCGGTGAGTGAGTGATTTGTCGCAGTGGGAATCTTTCACCAATACCGTATGCAATGATAGTAGGGAAAGATCTGTTGCTGTTCTGTATGGGTATATAGATGTGAAATATGTCTATACATGGGTGAGTGAGTGAATATGGAGTTTAACATTGCTGCGGGACATGGGTTGTATTGTACAAGGTGGTGGTGGTTGTGTGGTTGTGTGTGATTGTGTGTGATTGTGTGTGTATGTGTATGTGTGTGTATGTGGTTGTGTGTGTGTGTGATTGTGTGTGTGTGATTGTGTGTGTGTGTGTGTGATTGTGTGTGTGTACGTGTATGTGTGTGTGTGTGAGTATGTGTGTGTGTGCGTGTATGTGTGTGTGTGAGTATGTGTGTGTGTGTGTGTGATTGTGTGTATGTATGTGTGTGTGTGTGTGTGTGGTTGTGTGTGTGATTAATGAGTGAGTAGGTTGTAAGTGGGTGGGGGTGGAGGAATATGCTAGGAGGTGGGGTGGGGTAACATAGTCGACCTCTGATATACTACAATCTAAGTTAAAATAACAAACGGCCATTGCATAGGAAATAGACTACAGCTTTCAATATTGACATTAGATATTGGTATAAAAACATGACCATACAACCTTTACCATAATCTACGCTATCACAAAATGTGTTAATTCTGACATATACCTAGCTACCTTTTTCCTCTTTCCAAAAGTATGAATAAGGAAAGCCGAAAATATTGCATTGGAACAGCTGCAGATAACTAACAAAATCTGAAAAGATTGCTTAAAAATGAAGAATTTTGAAAATTACAGAAACACCAAAATAATCCTTTCTCACGGCTTTGAACAATGGTGTCATCATTGGCCCAACAAATATGGTCACCATCCGAAAAACTTGCATCAATTTTGCAACAATATGTGTCACAGCAGGAACCTAAAACAATATGTGCATCCACATGTCTTGTTGATATTTTCCCACCGCAGCAAAAAGGCCCTGTAAGGGTTGGATATGTAGGTGTCGATTCTTTCGCTGCAAGAGGGGATCTGTAAGGGCTGAATATATAGGTGTCCATTCTGGCAGGCATTCCTCCTTATTTTGACAGCTGGGGAACCTATAAAGTGCCTCGTATTACTGTTTTGTGATGCCTTCTCTACTAGCTGGACCGGTTCACAACGACCCGTTCCCAGTCAACTCTGCCAGCCTACAGACAGATACCAGCTGGAGATGGCTATGAGAATATCGCCAACATCAGGAACAACAAATAGCAACTACGTCCATTTACATTTTTGCCGGTCCCCGCTGTTCGCAAGCCTTTTGTTAAGAAACTTGATCATCCCTTATCTTGCAAGGAAAACATCATGATTTAAATGTTACGGATATGATATGCAACAACAATCCTGCAACCTGCAACAGACTCGTGGAGACTTCCTCAGAAGTCAGTTATTCCACTGGAGGCGGAACACAAGGGGAGATTACTCTGTTTATGTTTGTGTAGGATTCGTGGCACAAATAGTCTGTGAATTACGCTGTCCGTGACCTCAGGTTATTTCTCTGTGATTACAAACTCCAGCCAATAAGATTTGATGCTGTCAAGTTGCAACGGCTTTATCATCGCGGCTTCATTTCTTTACCATCCGGATATTCTAAACAGCAGCCAATTTGGCTAATATCCACAAATTGTATGAAGCTTTTTCCTAAAATAAATCTGATGTTTATCAAATAGAAAGTCTCCAATATGCTCGAATCAAACAAAAACAGGGCAATATTACCAAAAAAGATATTCGGTTACAAGATAAATGAGTCAATATAGATCTACTTCTTATACTCTTTAAAAAATTAAACAGAGATAACTGTAATCTTATACTTCGGATCCTTTTGAAAAACATGTTCTTCTGAAGCAATAAGCATTTAGGGTTGAGTGATTAGGGAGTTTAACCCTCTCCCTGCTGAAGGCGAGTTAAGTTGCCCAATCACATGCAGAAATAGAACACTTTGATTTTATTCAGCTTGGCTGCGGGATTCTTTCACCAATTTGCGACGAAAAGGATTTTGGAATTTCAATAGAACAGAGAATGAACCTATTGAGATTACAAAGTGTGTACAGATTGTCATTTACTGCACCGAAGGCTGCTTGAGATGGGAGGATAACCTGTCACAACCATTTGTTACAGTAAGACCTGTGAGCCATGCCTGATACAGAGGAAACAAGGTAGACAACTGTACACTAGTGAGTGAGTGATTATGGAGTAACATTTAATCTTTGACCTATTAGCGACAGTAACTGTGCACTAAGTGTACATCGCAAAGTAGTGAGTGAGTGAGTAAGTGAGTTAATGAATGAGTGAGTGAATGAGTTTTGGTTCTCGAGTGAGTGAGTGAGTGAGTTATTGTTCTACGCCACAGCATGAATCTTTCACCCATAAACTTGAAACAAGACCTAAAATACAACTGTTCCTTTCCTTCATTGAAATATCTGTCAATTATTTTTCACGAATATTGATTCGCTTTACTTGGTGAGCTTGTCAACTCGTACTTTTCAAACTACCATCACTCACACATAATAAAGTATCTCGATCGCAAGATCAGGACCGAACGCGAGATTTCTAATAGCGAGTCCGGCGATCTACCACCTGAGCCATGCGGCTTTCAAAGAAAGAAGACAAATTCATCAGAGCTCTTGAAACAGTCGCAGGCTGCAATCAGCTCGCACGTGCTGCACGGCGTGTTCACGCAAAGTGCGCGGAACTGGATATATGTGCAGCAATCCACACAGAGAGGATGCTCGCGTACAAAGTGCAAGTGAAAAATGAGCTGTGTTCCAGGTCCTGAGATTATGAAGCTTTTCCGAGTACAATTTTTGTGCTCAAGCTCAGATTTTATGTGGGGATTTGTGAACAAACCTTCGAGTTGAGCATGGAGTGAATGAGTGAGTCATTGTTTTATGTAGCAGTGGGCATATTGATACAGAAACATACAGACTAAATTCATAGACATATACAATTAGAAATATACAATGTTAAATAGAAACATTCTTCATTGATCCTCTGAACAGACATAGACAGTATCAGTACTCGTGACTTGATTTTACAAGAGTGAGTGAGTGAGTGAGTGAGTGAGTGAGTTATTGTTTCACAGTGGGAATCTTTTAAATGACAACAAATCATAATGTCTTATCTTGGTGTGTTTTTTTATGAATATCTTTCTTATATTTCTAATTTCAACAATTAAAGACATGTTTCTCATTAAAATACCCTCCTAATCTCATTAAATCTCCAGTCACATCTGACACAGTGTGTGTGTGGCTTGTTGACACTCATGACAAAACATGTGTTTCCGCCCGAGATAAGGCCAGATCTCAGTTACAGCAACTCGCGGCTGCTGCACCGAGCCACAGACAAGAGCCATGGAGAGACAGCCACGGAAATACAGCCACGGAAAAGACGCTGCATTACGGAAATCACGGAACACATCCATAAGGTCCGTCGACAGATCCGAGTGACGAGAAGCCTCCAAGCACTTCACATTTGTATCCATTACCAGGTTCAGTAGAAGGTGGCAAGGAGGTCAGCAACTATTTGGAACCAGTTGGCCAGCCGATAGTATAGTCTCAGTTGGTGGGAAGATAGTATTATCTGTGTAATTTAATTTCATCACCCATTTTGAGCAATTAACAGCTTATTTAATTTACCACTATTTCTGTAGAATGTACTCATGGTATTATCCGTATAATTAAATCTTATCACCCATTTTGAAGAATCAAGAGCTTATTTAATTTACCACTCTTTCTATAGAACCTGTAATCGTATTAAATTCAATATTTTGTATGTTTCGTCGACACAATGAAGTTAACGATCACAATTAATATAAGTCGGTCATTTATTTTTCCGGATCACGGATTGGAAAGATATTTCAAATAAACTTGATCAATATCGGCTTTGTTCAACTGTTCGAATAAAGAACTTTCATGTTATTCCGCACAATTCAGCAACAGACAATGATTGACGATGTGTCAAGAAAAACTAACATGAAAAAGACAATTTCAGAGTTCCAAGGGAAGATAACTTTACATGAAAACCTGTTCTTGCTCCGAGTCTTTCGGTCAATGTCAAATAAAATTTTGGTATCAAAGGTTTTGTCGAAAACATAACTTACAAACTTGTCAATAAAACATTAATCAAGCATGTAATCTAGCCTGAGGTGGAATTCATGTTTCGATATGACGTCTATAAATCGAGATTGTGGCGAAAAAAATAGCATTTTAATCAAGGTAAGTGCACACCACAGATATTAATAGTTAGTCCCCTAAGCAAAATATAACTGCATATGAAATAAATAATGCTTTACTTGCAACTGTTCATCGTTAGGCTGACATTATACAAAGGTTTCGCTCATGATGCTCACATTGTAAAGAGAAAATGTTTGGATTGGGGAAAACTTTATTGAAATCATAGTAATTTCATTCTAAATGTTCTTGTTATGTTGAGATCTGCTGCACTAATTATTGAGTCTGTTATAATTGTAATTACCATTATATTGTCAGTGCAGCTCATTAAAAAAGCTTTGTTTATGTTGGATAGATTATTCTTGATAGGCGTCTATTTGGAAATCGTTCCTAAAACAGTCTAAATTAAACAACGTGACTAACTTGGTTTATATAAATCTCTCAATCTAGCAATCTCGCTTCAATTTGTATACCAAATGGCTGCCAAACTGGAGATGTGTTCAAGACTGTTCTCGCCCTTTCAAACAAGCAACAGCCTCCATGTTGACTGATGAATGCTGGGATGTGTCATGGAAAAGTGTACATACATCAGAAGATATCACCCAATGTGATCCCCCTATCACCATTAAATCAAGCACGCTGATTGGCTATCCAGAGGGGGGTGAACTGGTAACATCTGTATTTTAATTGGCTGGATCTCACAAGGAGGTAATAGTGATAAAGCAATCTGATTGGCTATCTGCAGTCAGCTGGTCCCGCATGTGATGACAGAGACATATATATTAATTGGACATGCATGCGATAAAATGGACACCCATTTGTCATTCTATGTATCCATTGCTGAGAAAGTGCCACCAACATATCTCCTTATACTGTTAATCAGAAAGTGGCACAAACCCCCCTCCATACCCTGTAATCAATGGGGAAATCTTGATAAAAATCTTGATGAGAATTTAATAGCATGCACTACCTTCAACAGGCAGAACATAACACCATTGACCTCCATTAGTAAAAATATTTTAGTGGTATGTTTGGTCAAGAAATTGAGTTATTAAACATTCGGCACTTTACAATATTCAATAATTAATTATAATTACGGTAACATAGATGGATATCACAGATATTCAACTTATTCATTGATGAAACATTACGCACATGTTTCGACAGGATGAACTTGTTATTTTGGACCACACTAATTTTGATAGAGAACATTTGTTCAGTTTTGGATCCTCTGGTTTTTGCATGGTACATTTGTTCAGTTTTGGATCAACATACATTAGTTCAGTATTTTTGGCAACAGGGTACATTAGCTGTTTTGGACCACACTGGTTTTGACATGGTACATTTGTTCAGACTGAGTACACGTAATGTGTTCATTCAGACAGGGTACATGTGTTCAGTCGGATACAAGGCTTCGGTCACAGTGCATGTCTTCAAATCAGCGCCATACATCACGCAGAATGAACAATGTATCATTGGATAAAGACAACATTTGTCTGAATTAACTAGCTTGACAGTCCACACAGCGTACATCTCATATCTTCACGCATATGTTGTAAAATTCACAGTCGTGTATGGGTCAGAAGTTTAACATACAGACAACAAGTCTGAGAATGGAAACCATATCATTCTTTAGATTGGCAGTCGTTTGACCGTGAACAGATTAGAAAATATCAATTGATAACGTTTTCTCAACATTCACAAACGGAAATATGGTAAACATCTACAAATACAGTTTTGATATGGCATTGCACTATTTCCAAATGTATACGGTATAGATAGTAATATTCATAATTTTTTAATTTTGATAATAAACTGGAGCAGTGGAAAGAAAAACTATCTTACAGTTATAGAAATATAATTTAAACTGAAATAGAGGAAGGAAAATAGTATCTCAAAATGGGCAAAACTAAATTCAATATTTATAAATTACCGGGTAGTTCATTTTCATAATAAACTGAAGTGGTGGAAGGAAAATATATTTTATGAAGGTACTATTTTCCTAGCAACAAAATATTTTCTCAGTGCTACATAATAGCCAGATTTACTTAGAATAACAATTACTTCTCCTATCTAAGGCTGCCCGTCTTATCGCTAAACAACTTCCCTTCCAGGAACTCATCACCCAGACAAGACCAATTCAAAGTTTTTAGAGGAGGCTTTTTATCGATAGCCAGACATTCGAGAGAAGAATCATGTTTTTTTTATGTCGGTTCGTCTCAAATGAGATCACCAAGTGCACCATGCAGAATAGCAATCGCCCGTAGAAGATCAACATGTATATTTACTTAATATTTACCGTGAAAGTTACAGAGAATGGTGCAATAAGTTATATATATTTAGAGTTTCGTCTGGCCTTGTTATTATAGATGTTACTGAGCATGTTGAGAAGGTTTAGAAAATACCATTAGGAGCAATGCAATTCCCATTGCAGCATTAACTTGAGAATCTTTTCCGCATACAATATGAATGAAATGACTTTCTGCGTCTCCTCAACGATCAGAAATACGTTCCCATACTGCACGATGGCGAAAACACGTGAAGATGAAATGGAAGAGAAGTAATCGCATCATAAGGACTACTACGGTACTTTCCCATGCATGCCGTAATATAGCTGTACTCGGATACTAAAATATAACCACATTCGGACGTCGTAATAAAACTGTGCTTTATGTCTCAGCACTCAGATGTTACGCCACAAATATAAAGGAAAAAACGAATTCATCACAAAAAGCCTCCGAGAACAGGAAAATAAAAATTTACTACAAAGTTTAAAATTGATTTGAGAATTTGAAAAACTGAACAAAATCTCTAAAATTTCTTCAAAGTAAAAAAAGATATCGGTTCCATCACAGAACCGTCGATCACTAACACCTTACAGCTGTGAGCAGATATATGGATCACACAATTCTGTAGGATATTAACCTTATATGTGCTGCAGGCAACTGCACATGCCCTATAGACGAGTGGTTATGATAGCTAAAAAAAAAAGTAGGTTTAACATCTGTAGGATATTAGATTAAAAAAATTATTTCTTGCTGGATTAACCATAATAATATATGAATAGCAAATGATTTAACGCTAAAGTGTTTTTTTTAAGCACAATATGCAAGTATTTTTTTGTAATTTTTTATTTAAATGGGGTTTCGATCCACTTTCAAGATTCTTTAACTCATATAATGGCTTGTCAGTTTAGAGCAGGAGAAAACCTGGAACATTTTTACAGCTAACCTCGGGGCTATATTGTACAGTGTGGAGCAGTTGTCAGCAAATATTACATTGTTCTTCAGCGTGAAGATGATGTAAAAACTGTTGAGTTGACACAATTCTGCTGCACCTGACAGTGAACATATAGATTAGATACTGACAGTTTGACAACTTGTTATTAATATTTTCAGTTACTGTTGCGGAAAAATAACCAGCACAAGTGACACTTTAATCACAGCGAAAATCATAATGCTTAAACTTGTCACACTCTATATCGCTCGTTATATTCAAAACAGACATCATTTGGTATTTCTTTCCTAAAAAAAATAATATAATGGCCATGTTTCATATGATTTATAAAGTCTCTACTGCAAGGGAGATAATTTAGGTTCAAGATAAGAAAATAAACAAATGACAACATGAACAAGTATAAATTAAACCAGGCAAAAATAAATTCCTATAATTTTTCTTTTACAAATTGTCATTATCTGATTGCCTAGATGTAGCAAGTCACACTTGCACTTAAGGAGTCACACACCTGCACGTAAGGCGTCACAAATCTTATACAGATGTTGAAGGTGTCACCAAGTCCAGACAGATAAGTGTCAACATATTTACTAGCTTCAATATCATTAAAACTATGCCGTTTTTTCTTCAGGTTTATTTACACGATTATCTACATAATCATTAAATTCATACCTTTTTTTTTTAGAATTTATCGAGATAAAATATATTTGATTTTTTTGAATTTATCGAGATAAAATATATTTGATTTTTTTTTTTTAGAATTACTGCACGGATATATTCTTTTGTTGTAGTCACAGATATTTCCATTTGGAAATCAGAGACATAAATCTTAGCATGGGGCAGAATTTACTACACATTAACCACTTTAACAATACATCCATCCATATGTATTTAACCAATTCATCATGGTGGGACGAGTAGGAAAGAAAAGGGTTAATAGTGGCATCATATCAATTAAGATTTTATTTCAAAATAGAGGCCACTAAATATGTTTGTTTTCCATCGTGACACCCTCCAACACATTATTCCACGATGAGGCATTGCAGACACTCTATAAGCTGATCCACGGGACAATTGAAAACGTCAACGAAAAATTTAAATTTAAATTAATAACCCTATCCAAATCTTTCGTCAAATGACAATACAGTAATCAAATCTCAGTCTTTTAAATCGCTGATACTATCATGACAACATCCAGATCATAATAAAATAATATTTATCAAAACTGTAAAATAGATATCTTCGAAAAAATAAACAAGGAACACTCCTGTTAATAAAGTTTTGCGAATCTGGACCCGCAAATTAATCCTTGGATGTCTTTTTTTTTCCCCAGCCAAAGTTGCCAAACCAGTGATCGAGTTACCATAGAAAATGCACCGTGGGCTTGTGTTTCGATATCCAAACGCTACTGTACGATACAGTGACACGGCCAACAAAAGAATGCCCTGGCATAAATGAATAAACATTGCGTGGCAAACTGTCATCAAATCCTCAATCGACATGCACCGACAGAACGGATTATTTCGGCCACGCGGATTGCGGAATTAAACTTAGACATGCTGGGCACCACAAAAGACGTTTTCGTAGTCCACGATTTGTTTTGAAAATTATCAGAAATGTTTTGTCGACGAAAGGTGCACCAAGGACACGAGAGTTAAAATTAATTCGTAAATAAGGATAAATAAAAAATGTGTATGGTGGATTTATGTTACCCAATGGTCCATATGACATCCTTCAGTGTCTACAGGAGGAAGAAGGTTAAAGTTACAAATAACAAAGTTTAATTTTTTTAAATAATTATATAGGAAACTATAAAAACTGGATGTTCATTATATTACAAAAATAAAATAAAATAAATCAAGTAAGAAATGAAATAATAAAACAATTCATTTTTCAAACTACAATCTAAAAAAAATCACTGTGTCCTTTCCATTTCATTAATTCATAATTGTAATAAATAAATAAATATTTTAGTAAATATTGTTAAGAGCGTTATGAAGAAAAAAAAGAAAGATGGTGGATACTGATTTCCATGTCAACTGACCCAGTAACGATGTCATCCATCTTGAAAAAGTACATCCAAACTTCCGTCAATACTGACCCAGAAATTCCTCGTCTCCTGACCAAGAAAACTCTCTTTGATGATTAATTAATTAAGCATTTTCCCTAATTAGCGATCAGTCTTATCAGGTATGTTGATGGTCTAGCGCCCCCACCCCCTCCCCCAGGGTTATGCACTCATGCATGCCATCGATAGCGCAAACTTACATCAACGTCGTTAATCCTCGTTCAAGAACAAACAAAGTATGTATTAGAAGCATTTCATTGTATCTACCGTTATACATTTAATTCTTTCCTTTCAATTAAAAACTCATGTCGATGGGCTCTCCCGTATACTGTTGCTAATGCAAACTTGCATCAATTTGGTTTTTTCCTCGTTCAAGAGCATATGCAAAGTATGTATTAATACTTTTCATTGTTTCCTTTGAATTAAAACTCATTACGGAAGGAAAATCAATACAAGTATGCGGGCATCTTATTCATACAACATGAACGCATCATAATTATTATATATGCTGTGTATTGAATATTTCTGCTACACAAATAAATACATTGTTGACCTAAATAGTTTTCAGAAGCAGTAAATGAAAATATTGGCAGTTAAACATGTGTACGTCCTTGACCCATATAAAATTCATTACAACCATTTAAAAAAAAAAATTTTTATATTGGAAACAATACAATTGAGTGAGTGATAATGGAGTTTAACGTTGCTGCGTGAATCTTTCAACAATTTGCGACAAGGAAACAATACAAGACACTTGCATATTTAATGCCATCTGAAAATGCTATTATTTTAAGAAATTATTCTCATTAACATCTGAATACATCATTACCATATTCAGTAACGTAATTAGCACTTAATTTCACTCATGCATTGTCATTTCAAACGACATGTTTAAAAATTTCACATTTTGACCTTTTCCGATAACATTAATAACGAATTAAACAAGTATTCAATGAAGCAATTCAAGCGGAAAAGTTTCCTGTACTTATTCATAAACTTCAATCCACGAGGCAACTCTAAACAATACGATGGTCTTACTGCTACCTCCAATCATAGAGTCCTTCGCCTCGGTGAAATAAAAGCTGTCATTGGCGTTTTTCTGTTTACATGGTTAAGCACCATCACTAATTTAGTTTGAGAGATAATCAAAATTCCTGTTGGTCATGCAGCGTGTCCTAATATATGGAAATTTATAACAAAGCCCATTAGTGTTAAACAATCAACCAGAACTAACAAAGCGATGAACATGTACCTCAATGGCTACGAAGAACAACTAATTTCGGACAGTGGAGCTTTAAAAAAATAGGAAAGAAGATATTTGAGAAAACTAACACAATTACAAATTTATCAGCCTCATTAAAGAGAATACATGTTTGACAAAGGAACAGAATCTTCCTGTCAGATTCATTGAGAAAATATCAACCTTTCCTCAGTCATCACCTGAATATTTCATTGAAATTCGAGTCCATGAATTGAAGAAGTCTGCATTAACATTGTTAAAGGTACGCGGACCGTGTCTGTTGAAGTTGAGCGAAGTACAGGCAACCCAGACAATAGAGTAAGGCCGTCGACTTGACTTCCTGTGTGAGCCTTAATGGCCGCATCAATGATGTCACTCTTTTACTCACACAACGGACGTTCCAACAATTTGGTACTGAAAGCCGGCAGCGGATCTTTAATGGAAATAATGTCGGATTCACTTATCCACCACTCTCTCATTCATTCATCGATTCAAATTGCGACTAATACCGCCACCCATCACATTACCATAATGGTAATAGTCTTCAATTATTATGGAATATTCCAAACCGGGATTAAGGGTTGTAAGTTCAGAGGATCACCAGAATCCCTATGCACTTTTCTCGCTAATGGAATCGTAAAACATCTTATAATGTCTTCCTATAAAAAAAAATACAGAAGATGGGAATTAGAAGCTTTCCTGGGTAAAACAAAAGCCGGAAGGAAAATAATTTGTCCCGTGTGTCGAGACCCTGTCTGCACGTCTTCAGGAATTCCAAAATGATTAACAGAGATACAACACGGACCAGTTGAACAATGCCGAAAGCAGACGTCGACATTTCTCTGTGATGATCTCTAGAAATATTTCTTATTTCCCTGTGATGATCTGTAGAAATATTTCTCGTAAAATCTTCAAATATTATCCAATCTACTTGAACTTATAAAATGAAGTCCTTGTGTCATTCACAAAGGGATATCACTCTTCAAATCTTCAAATTTAGATTGATAAAGTACAATGAACAATTGAAATATTGATTGGAAATATTGCCGATTCATCCATGTAATCATTTGATTTTTCTACGGTCATTTAACAAACATACATGTCTTTGAAGTGGAAACATCACAGATAAAACCAGTATTGATATTACGCTAATAACAATCAATAACATCAATCTCTTGACAAAAAACATATCTACTTCTTTCTTTTCTTGACAAAAAACATATACTTTCTTTTGTTCATTAACATTTCGAATGTTGAAATCTTAAACCAGAATTGATAGATATGATATATATGTCTCAACAATACGATTCATGGTTAGAAAACAATTATGAAAGGATCATGGAAGGCTATTGTTGAGCTATTGTGCGTGGGGTCTGAAGTTTCGTACTTAAGCTTGGCATATGCGTCAAGTATTCTTTGAAGAATTCAGACCCATACCTCACGTTATGTTCTTGCATACCGCGTTGAGAACATTTCGTAACTTCTGACGGAGAATTTGCAAATTATCCCACAGTTTTCTCGTCTTCAATGGCAGCCATGTGTCACTGCCACTCGCCCGTTATGAATTTTAAGTTCCAAACTAATTGGCCGATGTTTCATGGTAATTCCTCGACAAGAAATCAATACATTCTAATTGCCGAGCCGCTTTCCCGAGCAATCAGCTGTTGTGCTCAAGAGTGAAACGAAGAAACGTGTGCATCAACCTGGAAAATAAAACACTTCGACATCGTGCAAACATTCTCGTGCGCAGGACCTTCTGGAAGTAGGCGGTTGGAAGATGTGCAGCGACTGTGTGCTTTGGCAGATTTACTGAAGGGCGTAATGGTTTCGTCTGAAGAAAAGGGCTTTGACTTTGTACCCCTCAATCAAAGATGAGAGAAGAGCGGTGGAAGTTTGACAAGCGGCGAGCATTCCGTTAGAAGCCCCTTACAACAATGACAAAAATCGTAAGGTCTCGCAAACTCTCACGCGATCTCCTTCAACGTGAGAAATATTGCTCGTCGTTGATTACTTTACGTCGCTAAATGAAAACATCGACAAATTACAGGAAGAAAAAAAATTACCTTGACTTGGAGTGATCGGATCAAAATGTTAAAAAACCACAAGCCGTGACAATAAGTAATAGCTCATTTCTATTGAATTACTCGTAGACAGTAATTTGTAATGGTAGCTATTTTATGAACATGTACTAATTAAGACATCCCCTTCAATTTCCTTGTATGTCTGTTACTCTCAATAATTTACTCCTTAGGGGTGTATTCTGGTCTCTTAATATGGACAGATGTGAACCATTCTATTTTATTCTACCTTTCCCCACCCCCTTTTCTCCACTCCACACCACCACCACACTAGAGCCATACTTATTGTCTACCATATAAACTGTAACATATATAAAACTACCAACATAAAGCTCTTCCATACACTCCCCTTCACATATTGAGCCCTTCTGCTCACCTCCCCAGGGAAGGTGTAAATCTCGTGTCTAGGGAGATCTGTTTCCTGGTGAGCGTCTCACAGTAAACTGACCGTGAAATCAACATAAACATTTTCTCTGTGATGTGAGGGGCGAGACGGAATAGCCGGAATAGAGCCGGAATAGAGCCGTCTCCAGAGCCATAGATTCCATAACGGATGGCGTGACGGAGAATCTACATCAAACAATGATCCCTCCCTCTCGGGACACGGAAGCCCCTTATAGCAATAGCCATATACCTGCAAAAGCATTTGGAAAGTATGCTTATGTCATTAAATGAAAGAAACCCCTTACAACAACGACAATTTTTGTTACAACTTTTCAGCTATCAGAAATTGTTTTAATGGATTTTTTTTGTAGGAAGACCTTGGGGGCTTACATCCTAGAAATATCTTCACGGAAATTACAATTGAGAAACATGAACAGAGGATTCTTCTCTCAGACTGTTTAACATGATTCGTGCCAAAACCGACAAAACTTTAATATAAAATATTGATTTTTGCATTGCATTCAAAAGTTGGAAAGGAAATATTCTCAGGGTGGTGCCCTTCTGCGGAAACCTACGGGAATTAAAGATTTTTGCACCAAGAATGGAACACGCCCTTGAGGTACACGGATTTCCAAAAGTTCTTGAACCTTCCCCAGGTGGCCCCTAACATGGATAAAATTAGAATTGTATAGATTCTCCATATCCCCAGCATTCGGGAGGGAAAAGAACCGCAGAAATGTTCTTGCTGC
The DNA here is from genome assembly GCA_034780755.1 of Lepetodrilus elevatus. NCBI lineage: Eukaryota > Metazoa > Mollusca > Gastropoda > Lepetellida > Lepetodrilidae > Lepetodrilus > Lepetodrilus elevatus. The sequence goes on from JAVCKZ010051643.1 coordinate 40,740, forward strand.
TAAAATAGCCTCGAGTGCGTGGTTTCTTCTGCAGCGAACCCGTGGGAGTTGGCGCTGTCACGTGGGACGTCGCGACCGATGCCGGCGACATCTGCTGGTGAGGTGCAGACTGTCTGGAGACTGGAAAAGACTGCGCTCAGAATTACACTAATTAACGCCCGCCGTTGTTTTACCCCCATCAACCCCTGCAGGGTCTGCGCATCTCCCGAGTTGGAGGGGCCAAAGTTGGCGTCGGTGGCATGATAGCGCTCTGAGGGCATGATAGCCCTCTCAGGGATCCTTAGGGAGCAGGACAAGGTGCTGAAGTTTTGTTTCGCAGCTCCCTTAATTGCAAAGTCGACTTGCATTAAAGCGAACATATTTCTCTTCTAAATCAATAGAAAATTTTAATTAGGCTGTCAGTCTTTCTCAGACCAGATGTGATTGTAAAGTTCATTTCTCAAACTGTCAATGTGTCTTTAATGGTCATCTCGTTATTTTGTCTTCCTAACGTCATATCGACATCATATATGACAGTCTTATATGGAATGTGTCGAAATAATAAATTAATTTGGAAAACCAGTTGTTATTCAAACTCAAACAATTAGATTTCTATTCTTACATTTGTATACGACATATACTGGTAAATGTGATAATGGATACGGTAGAAGAGATAAGATGAGAAAAAAACAGACACTTGAAACAAAAACAATTCAACAAAGCTGGTAACAAAATCCATCTAAATTATAAAAAATGTACCATGGATTAATACATCTTCATTTCGCACTATCACACGGAAAAAAAATTCTTTCTAAAAATGGATGGAATAAAGTAAATGGAAAACCTAATCTGACAAGCAAAGGTACTAAAAACTATTGAATAAGCTCACATTGAAGATCTACGAGGTTCTGCTTGAGAACACAGCATTGTACCATGTAAAATAAAGATAATCTCCTGGCTCGAGTTCGGGCCCAATACCATAGCTACCGTATATGTTGCAAAGGACACCACAGACGCCATCACGTTGGGATACGGAAACTTTCCTTAACAGTATCTGTACAACATCTCCGCTTCTTCGCTGACCGAGAAAGGATTAAGACATGACTGTTATTCCCTTGGGACGGCACCGTGGCTAATTTTCATCAATGGACAATATTGCACCGCTCTCGGCCTGCGAAAACCAGAGGCCTTATCTGCATAGGAGTCACACACGAAACATGTCCAGTTACACCCAGCCATGTAAACAACAATAAACTCGCACATCCCTCGGAAAAACCGAGATAGGTTGCTTCCCCAAACTAATCCCATTTCTGTGGATGAATCAGCATTGATGGCCATTGGAGATACAGATGTTTATTATCTCGACCAGGTTATTGGAATTGAAACTGTAACTTCCTCCACGAAAGCTGCGATAGAATCATGTAGACGGGATATTCATTCGAGAACAGAAGTTGAATTTCAATTAGAAGGTTTAAAAAATTCAAGGAGGGAGGGAGAACCAAAGTTTAAGTGTTTCACCGAGCCATTCTGTAGCACCTGGGGGAACCCTGTAATTCGCCGGCAAATTGAATTTGTTGTTTACACAGATCACAGTAATCGGTGCGCTGGAATTTGCCAAGTCTCGTCCATTCAGACATTTATCACAGGATCTGTGCAAGTGGACCTTAAAGGTCTGTGCAAGTGGACCTAAGAAACTATGCGAGAGGACCTAAAGATCTGTGCAAGAGGACCTAATTGACCGTGCAGTGCACAATAAACAAACATCTCCAGGGACCTGCCCGGCCAGTTAAAGAAGCATTCCTCGAAGGCGATGCAATAACCGATACAATTGCTTGGTGTTTATTGCTCGCTCTGACTAATGGAACGTAAGGTACACACACCGGCATCCTCGGTAACGTTCCCATCAGATGCCCGGACACAATAAATATTGAAATAAACCCCAACAACTACAACCTGATGGATGACTGCTTCGATTGATTGACACATCTCGGAGCTTTTAACACAACATGACCTGCGACTCCGGCAAAGACGAACCAGCGTCAGCGCCATCGTCCGCTGGACAGACACCGCGTCGGACAGTGATGAACTGCGATGATGAATAGATGAACTCCATTATTGGCTAGCGACCTGGGTCCACGGAGATCAACGGTCGTAATAAAAGTATAGATCAATGCTAGGTATGGCGAGTAAACTCGAACAATGTTTGTCCATTTTCGCAAATAAATATTGGGAATGGTCAATCGAGGTCGGGGTCAGAGGTCAAAGTGCCTGGTCAAGAATTCTGGACAGATGGCGCCGGGGCTAATGTGTATACATACAGAGAATCAAGTGTGATTTTATCGATGCACTTCACGCAGTCTGCATGCTGGTAATGGCTTCAATCTGCAGTGTTTACAGTATTTTCTCGTAAACTCTGCACACTATTCTAATGGTGTTTTGTTGACAGTTGTCATGAACAAAATGTGTTTACCATATTTATGAACAATCTGCTCCCACTGCTGCTACAAAACCTGCTCATATGATGCTTTAAACAAGTTTCTTACTACTCTGAAATCTGTGACAATTCTTAGGTTCTGCTGTAAATAATACACTTTTCTGTCATTTATTTAAAGTACCATATTAAAAAAATTAAATAATAAATAAATAAATAAATCGATTATTGTCAGAAATATCTATTATATTTTTTCTTCAATATAAATAATTTTAATAAGAGAAATTGTAAAAATACACTGCACCAACTAGTTTAAATTCAGACGTTACTTAAAAAACAAGTGTCCAGGGGTCACTTTAAGACCCGGAGAATCTGTTCCCATCACTGTCAGTGAATCGAGGCAACTCTGATAGATTGAAGTTCAACCGCCAATTACCAGCAGTCCGCCACGGGGAAACACACACCTCCGCTCTCTACTGCGTGAAGTTACTTATGTACGGTTGCGGACCGACTGGCTCCAATTGGGGAGAAAAGTATGTTTCCGAGTGGGCGAGTGGGATCGATATAATTATATACTCCACAAAGTTAAATTAAGGGCCAGTTACCTTCTTGAACACATAAATTTAGCTTTACATTATTTTAACAACGAAGAATTTTCCAATGTCTAAGGGCGCCAGGTATTTTTCAAGGACTTGCAGACACATTGGAAGAAAAATGGAAGAAGATTCCTCATGCCGAGTTCCAAAATTTGGCATTTTTGAGTATATACACACCCACAACCCATGACGTGGAGATGAAGGTGTGCGATAACTTAAGTCCATGTCCAGGATATCGTTTCTCAAAGCTCTCATATCTACTACAAGACCATAAGGACTCTCGTTGCCATCTCTAATACATGGGGATATGAGAGCTTCGAGAAACAATACCAGGGTTCCATTTAGGTTTCAATTTTTCTAGGAAGATCTTTTGTAGCTTCCAGGGTATCTTTTCATGAAGTTCTCGTATCCGCTAAGAGTCCACAGTGCTCTATTTGCAGTGTAATAGCTATCAGCAAAGAGAGCGCTATGGTTTCTTCATGGACAAGAGAGCTTTGTAAAAAGACAAACATTCTCTTTCAGAAATCTTTCATTTTCGGAAGAATCAAATCACACGGCTTCTGGAAGCCATGGTCTTTTATTGAACTGGTGCACTCTGGCTAGGATTTGAACTCGGAACCTTCTGTTTTGTAGTCTGACACTCTATCCTGCCCCCTATTGATTACAGATGGGAAAGGTCTTTTTCATGCCACATTATAAAGAACATAAATATTAAGTTTTGTTGGTCTGAATATGGCAAAATCATAACGAAGAAACAGTAGACAGCCATATTGCTAAAAGTTTTGATACCGATGTGAATGAACTAGCGTCTTGGTTTCGACTGAGTGGAAATCCAGATTGATATGGTATGTTTAAAAAGCATGTTATTTTTTTAAAGGTTCTTAACGACTCCTTAATGAACTGATCCAATTCATAAACAACTGACCCATAGAAAAGAACAAGAATCAAAACTTGAGACCTGTTTGAGGTTTCATGGCCGACACTTGGCATATTTGGATAAGATATCCTATTGCTGCCAACTGTACATATCTATCAGAAATGATCCATGGGCAAAACATCAGACAGACAAAAGCCATCATTTTCGGACACAAAGTCCATTGGCACATGTTTTCCTCCTACGGCTGTCGGCCATGTTTGTGGTCGGACCTCATTCTCCCTATTTGTACACACAGATGGTAAAACTTGGGAGGTTAACTGGGGTGAAACTAGCCATTACGAACTGTTCAAAGATAAGATTTTTCAATCAGGTTCCAGATTTCGCTTGACCACGTGTCCTCTTTATAGTCCCAGTAGAAGGATACCAGTTCCAGAAATAACAAATCCCTGCTACTGTTTGTTTTAGCACATCGTAAAAATACCAGTTTATGGCCTTGCTTTCAGGATCTAGATGATAGATGTAAACAAATGTTGTCATGTGTCTTTGAACGGGATCCCAATTAATATAACTCAGAGCTGCCGAAGCCATCGCAAACTTGTAATTGTTATTTTTAACGAAAATGCCGTTACAATCTGGAATGCATAAACTACAGACAGACAGACATCATTTTGTATTGTCAAGACCAGACAAATGTTTTATATTGGTTCAAGATCGACCAAGTCTTAAAAAGATCATGTGTTTGTTTTTTATTCCACATTTATCTAAACTTGTCAACATTCATTCAAGATACTATCTTCCTAATCGTAGACTGTACTTACATACCAGTAACCTTAACTTGACGTACCAAGAACTAACTAATATCTCCACAGAATGCACCAAATATACCTCGACACTATCACCGTCTTGCTGTTCCTATAAATAAAACTTTGCCACCCGAACAAAAAAAACTGCATCGCTACAGTCGGTGGAGAGGATTTTATGTTCTGGGAAATCCGTGATTTACAACGAATTCCCGTGTACATCATCAGCTCTTCACACATTGAAGTCAGAGTTGGAGCATGCAACTTATTGAACCGTAGCCAGCTACAGCTGTTGGGAAAATAAAACGGTATAAAAGTCGCGTTTCTTACGCCCGTTACGGCTGCTACTCGGTCTCGGAGTCAGACATTCTGACGAAATAATCCCTGACTTATTTACTCCGAGTGGCGAAAAATATCTTCAGAGGAGGCTATTTCATCTCAATTTCTGGGCACTTTTGTATAAAGAGATTCTACTCAGACAGATTTAATGATACTAATTTCTTAAGGAGGTCAGGAAGATTTACAACGGAACTCGACAGAATGAGCATTCAGGTTTACATAAATGACATAATAAATATCTATATGATACAATTACTGGTATGTTTTAAGTAAAGAATGTAAAAAAAATAATATGTAATTTGTGATGTCATTTAAATATTACACAGGCTTTAGGACGATAGCATATAAGGGAGAGAAAAAATGTCTCTCAAGCACAGACGAAACTACTGGCATGACAACTACATATCAAAGCGCAGACCTCCGGTACTTTGTAAAAGAGTATATTAAATCTTAACAATACAAGGGCTTTGGGAAAACAGCATACATGAAAGTAAATCTGTCAGTCAAAAAGTTGATGATACTACTGCCAGTACAACTATATATCATCACTGCAGGTTGGTTTATGCATCGCCACTTCAAAAGACTACTCTGTCATTACTACTGATTTAATATTCCTCGCAGCATTGTGGAATTGTGTCCCCCAGGCTATATGAATTGCACACATGAAATCACAAAATTCAACCCATGAATACGTGCAGATACACAGCTCCTTGTCGTAATTTGAGTTACATTATATCCAACATGGTGTGCCTTTGTTGTTTTATTAAGTGAGCGAGTTCAATCGTTATTAAAACGCGATATATTTTCTAAATTTTTTGGACCGAAACTAGGCTGATTTTACAGAGACTAAGATCATTGTTCACGGAGGTATATGTTCAAGTGTTCACATCTGAGTTAATAGATGATATGTTCCTTAATTTAACATCTTGTTCACTGTGTTCATCATCGTGTAAAAGTTTCACTCCCTGAAGGGATTCATTCTGAATGTCAACATTGAAAGCAACATCGGTGAAACATGCAAGCCAAGTTGTTTTTTCTCTTAAATGTCCTCAGGTAATTGTATTTTTGCTAAAAGCAAAACCTTTTTTATAAATTAGGGCTTGGAGTCACTTAAGAATTCTTTCACTTTTATACATCCCGGTGGCTTACATCACATCTTGCTAAAAGCAAATAAATGTTTCTTTAAATCTTATCACGATACACCCAAAGACAAAAAGTAACCATCTTCATTCATAACTGTTTAATTTTAAATACATGTTTCATTAATAATATAGTTCATGAAATTGGTTAATGCCAAATTGTTGAAACATGTATTTAAAAATAAATCTTTACGTAATTAAATCTAGAAACCATTAGCAGGTGTGCGCCTTAACACGGCAAGTTAAATCAATGGCGACAATATTGGCCTTATATCCTGAGACAACACTGGGTTGTAAAAATGCATAGTCGGATAATTAATTAAACTTGATGAGCATTTTCCTATTCCGGAGATAATAAAATCGTCATAATGTTTCCCCAGTCGGTGGATTCCATTGTTGGGATGGGCGGCTTTAATGCATGATTTATGTCCCTTGGTTATGGTCAGTAGTTACCTGCGGCCAATCAACAGACAGTCGTCATGGAATCGGCAGGTCAATCAAAGAGACAGGTGGACTTAGTGCAAACGTCCCACACAATAGATTTCTCATATAAATGGCTGGTGTAAATTGAACAGGTGTATAGGTATAGGGGTATATATCAAGTCAGAATTATAACAACTTACAGTGAAGACAAATTTAATTAAAGTATTTTTAGATATTATTTTGAAGATTTAAAAAAATATATAATTAAACAGAAAGAAGGAAAATAACATATTAATTACCAAAGAAATATAACACAACAGTCACATTTTCAAATATCTTGCACGAATATCTGACACTCAATTTCCTGCTTAGTGCATATATGACAAAACAACAGATTTAAAAGATCCTTGTACAATGTAACACGACAGGTTTGTAACATATCTGGTAGTACATGTCATGTCATCTTGAGTAACCAAATTAGGTATCACTTGTTCCCGGTGTATTTTTGGCCTTACTGCTAACAATAGCCCTTAAACAACTTCATGATATTACATTTAATAAATTAGCAAATTGATCTCTAAATAATTAAAAGTGAAAAAATTGATTTATAAAACTGACTTCATGTGCTAAAATTATGGTAGATCATACCAAACAAAAATAATGACTTTAATATCATTAGTTGTTGTCAACTAGTACATTTATTCTAGGCCGACTCATTTAATCAAGATATTAAATCTCAATCCTAACATTAAAAATGAACCAAAAATACACAAACTTTAGAAAAGGTGAAAACATACGTCATTGTAACACGTGAAGTTTATAATTTATAATAGTCGTATCAATTTCTATTCCATTATCCAGCATCATCACTTGCAATGACCTTCAATCTTTATAAGTCCACATAATCGTTTTTAGCTAAATTTAATTTGAAATCTAATATCAATATTTTTGGAAATGTTCCCTCATGGAGTGGAGAGGAGAGTAGTTTATCGGTTCCTAGCGAGCAATTAACTATCTGCGATGATACGAGAACTATGGGGGACGAGCAAAGTGTGTTAAGGTTACATAAAGTCACGCAATATTGAAATTAAAGAACCTCATTAGAAAGAAAATTATGACTCAACCTGCCATCAAAAGTTAGGAATAAGTTAAGTTTAATGACGATCGTAAACTACACGAATAATGTCATGATTCATGATGCAATATAAACAAGGAATGATTTTTTTTATAAAAAAGTGATCAATCTCTGGATATAGATCCAATTAAAAATATCCTTTCTTTAAAATCCTTAGTAATACAACTACACAAATATTATTTATTCTAGAAATATGTACTCTTGGAGGCCTTGGAATCATTTTGAAATTAATAAATATAATTTACTATCTTTTTCACAAGTAGATGAAATGTTATTTACATTTAGCCCACCAAACGGCTATGCCATTTACATGCGAAGTTGTGCACTATCAAACATCAAAGACTGTTTGAGCTAATTCTTGTCGGTCATTTTAACACATATTGTGAACTGTTGCATCGTCATTAGAAATAAATATGACATTTCAAACACGAAAAAAAATTAATATGGCAAATTGATCTCCTGATAGTATTGATATCCTAAAGTTATTTATATTCAGGAAGCATTGGAAAAAAATAGTAATGACAGCCAAATTTGTATGAAATATATTTTTCTGTCGACTCAGATAACCAAGGTTGGATTACAAGTAATGGTTTTATGATATATCGCCTCGAATGTTAAGATTTTCTTGACAAGAGCCCCCAAGGCATTTTCAATCTTTTCAAACTTTGCTTTCCAGACGGTTTTAAAGTTTGACAGATCAAAGAACGAGACATGCACGAGGACAGCCCAACTACGCCCTGTTCAAAATATTCTCTTCAGACGAAACTATAGCACTTCAATTGTGACCTCACTACCATAAAATGACAGCCCTTTAACATCACTTGTCCGTTTTTAAATATGCATGCTTGTCACGAACAATTTTAGCCAAGAAAATATGAATATCTAACTAGAACATCAAAGTTGAATTCTAAAAATGGGTGCTGCATGTTTTCATAAAATTGACATTTACGAACACGAATATAACTGAGAATCACTCAATGTCTTTAAATTTAACCTCCTCATCACCAGGGGCAATCACAGATGTCCTTTATAAGAGAAGCAACCGTTTCACATTCATGATTTTGATGTATCCGATTCTAACATAACATGACATGGTCAATTTTGTTTGTTAAGAATAAAACATAACCAAATGTAAAACATTGTAATGCATCATAACCAAATATAAAACAGGTATTAAAACCGTAAAAAAAACAAAACATACAAGTTGAAAATCCCATATCAAAGAGGTTTGTTGGTTTGGTTGAATTTGGGTTCATAGATGATTATTTCACTTGTATCACTGCTGACATGTTTTGTGTGAAAATGCCTTGCTTGAACTAGGCTGGATTTCCACAGGCTGATGGTGCTAACTCACAGAGTATCCTGCCACAATTAGAAGAAGGATACACACTCGGACACATTATTAAAAAAGGAAAATCTCCTTACCTGAATCTTTAGCGATGACGACCAGTTTGTATTCCGGAGTTGTTTCCCTGTCAAGAGTTGCGTGAACAGTAATCTCCCCTGTCGATCCGTCGATCCTGAATATCCCGTCGTTCTTCAGCAGGGAGTAGGTCACCTGACTGTTGATGCCCGAATCATCGTCGTGGGCGCGAACCTTCATCACATGTACAGGCAGGTTTTCCGTGTTCTCCTGCACGAACGCCACGTACGGCGAATCCACGAACACCGGCTTGTTGTCGTTGAAGTCGGTGACGCGTACGTACACCACTGCCGTCGAGCTGAGGATCGCGTGGATCCCACTGTCCTCTGCCTGCACCACGATGGTGTATTTGTGGTCCCGCTCGTAGTCGAGGTTCTTCTGGATGCGCAGGACACCGCTGCTCATGTCCAGGTTGAGGTCGTAGTTGTCGTCGCCGCTGATGATGTAGTAGCGGATGATCCCGTTCAGACCCTCATCGAGGTCGTGCGCCGTCACCTTTAGGAGGCTCTTCCCGACGGTGATGTCCTCCCTGACCGTGGTGTCGTACTGGTTTTTCACGAACCGCGGTACGTTGTCGTTCACGTCCTTGACGTGCACCACCAGACTCTGGGTCGCGCTCAAAGATGGCCGCCCTTGGTCGTGCGCGGTGATGGTCAGAGAGTAGTTGGCAATCCTCTCTCTGTCCAGATTCGTGTTGACCCTGAGGTTGCCACTGGCGCTGTCTAGAGTGAACGGGGATCCAAACCCAGGGACGTTGGCAATGCTGTAGCCCACTTGACCGTAGGCGCCAAGGTCTTGGTCTGTGGCCACCACGGTGAAGACAACATCGCCACTCTGAGAGTTCTCCTTCACGTAGGTGGTGTTGGGCGACTGGAACTCTGGGTGGCAGTCGTTGACGTCCTTCAGGTCGATATTTACCTGCAACATCACCATCATCATCATCATCATCTGTTATTATTATCACCCCTACCATTATTAGTACTAACAATAGTACCATCATCATAATCACCCATATTATTATTTTTATTATCATTATTACTGTCATCACCACTATTAGCATCACTACTACCCAATATATCATCATCATCATCATCATCATTACTTTTACTATCAGTATCACCATTATTAGAAGCACCAACATCATCATAATAATCATAAAGTACACATACAGCTCTTGATCTACATACAAATCTTATCTAGATATCTCTGTACTGTAATATCTAACGATAACATCGATTATTATCTAAATGATCAATTGAAACGGTATACTTTGTCAGAGAATGTCATATTACCCATACACATTTTTTCCCTCCACCTCCACCTCCACACCCCACAGATTTGTTTGTCAATAATCCCCCATCTCACTACCATCTTTGCAATCTTTGTTCATGTCCCCACTAACCCCAATCAAATCCAACATTAAGGGGGGACAACCCCAATACATAATATGGAAACATTTGTACGGCAACTATTCATTTTCATTTCAGTACTGTATGTAGTTATCAATTTACAATCCAGATACATAATAAAAAGAAGTTGTACGGCAGCTATCAATTTTCATTACATAGTTATTAATTCTTCCTTCTCGTAAGTATATTATCAATTTCATAATCTTCAACACGACAGGAAATGTCTTCCGTTTTCCCCTGACAAGGAGCAGTGGGTGAAGGACATCGCGTCGCAGGAAATTACCAATTCCTTTTATCTCAATTACAGCAGAGAATGTTTAATCAACTCCGGACAAGTGCTCCATGAATAATTGATGCATTGCATTCCTCACTGGACAAGGTGGCAAAAAAGACCACGTTGTGCTCTAAGCAATGCGGACGGTCCTCCAGTTGAAATTACACGCAACCCAATGCTCTCATGACGTTAAACCCACGATTTTCCGTTATAAAGCTGTCAGCGAGATGGAATAGCATGATTTAATTGGACGGAGGATCGATTTCAAAATTAAAGAAATTTAAAAAAAAAAATAAATAAATAAATCGCTGGATGAAAACTGTTAATTTTCGAGTAACAAAAACATAATTTCACCTCGTGATATCCAAGAACCTGCAATTTTTGTCTATTAAATTTTATATACACGAAAGCTAAATAGATAATTATCGGAAATTATCATTACGACTGGAGTCGTTCCATGCTCGAGGTTGTAAAATAAGCGAACAAAGACGAGAGATGTAATTACAGTTGCCGATGTTGATAATCTGCCACTAGGGGGCTCTGCTTGATCAGTTGCTATGACGATCAAATTGTAGATGGGATTCGTCTCTCTGTCCAGGAGAGCAGTGGTGTAGATTGTTCCGTTTATCGGCCCGATGTTAAACTGGTTTTTCTTGTCTCCACCTGCCAGAGAGTACCGGATCAAGCTGTTAATTCCTGAAAGAATAAAAGAAAAAAAAATGTCATAAACATTTATAAATTTTAATAAATCATTTTGTGAAATAAATATGTAAATTATCTCAATTTCTTTTTCAATCGTCCTTTCATTTCTGAATGTGCATGTTCTCTCAAGAGTGCGTAATGTCACTGAAAATGGCAAGACATTACGAGGTCAATCATTATGACGACGACAGAATTATCTATAGGGTAGACGTAGCCTCACTTAATGGGCAATATCTGGAAATATCTGAAGCATAACGTCACATTAGCGCTCTCGCAACTACCACATTTAATACAGCTTTGATCACCGCCCGTGAATTATTGTCTATATCGTACAACAAATAACTTAGGCAACATCACTTTAGGATGAAAGTTAACACGACAGAGTCAATTGCGGTGGAGTCAATTACGCATACTTTAACACAGACAGTCATGCATACTCGATGAAACACTTATAATTAAAGTCACGCTATTATCTCAAATGATACGATTGATATTTTGTGTGCGTCTATTTTGAACGTCGATGAAACACTGATAAAGGTAATGCTATGAGTGAAGTATTGCAATAAATGTTTTGTTTTCATTTATTTGGTAGATCGATGAAACACTCAGTAATTAAGTCGTGCTAAGTCTTTAATTATATATGTAGGTATTTTGTTGATGTCTGTTTGGTATTGATGTGGTATAGTAGATGTGCTAAGGTGTCAAGTAGGTCTCTTCTGATAGCTACCGGTATCTGTGCAGGTCATTGAGTATGTGTGTGTTATATAATACCAGTAGTATTTGTGACTGTGTGTGTGTGTGTGTGTGTGTGTGTGTGTGTGAGAGTGTGTGTGTGTGTGTGTGTGTGTGTGTGTGTGTGTGTGT
>JAVCKZ010051644.1:0-22500 GCA_034780755.1 Lepetodrilus elevatus
AGTATGAATAGAATGATTTTGTCATTAGAATCATGTCGGTTTCTCCGTTTCTGTGTTTAGACTTTATATTACCGATTGCTAACAAGTGTGCAGGTTTCTTAGTGAAGTTATGTCATTGAACTCGTGGAGGTCATCTTTTCGAAGTTTGCTTGTATCCAGCCCTATATTAGAAATTGTCATGAAGTCGTGGGAAGTTGATGGAAAGTTTGGTTGTACCTTGCCCTGTCTTGGTAGATGTCAAGAATTTCCGTTGTAGCGTTTTTATTTGTAGCGTTATGTCGTCAGATGTTTGAATGTGCTCAGTTTTGTCTCGTGTAATGCTATCTAGTTTATTGCATTCAGTTTGGCCCCCTATTACTGAATACACTGCTGCTCTTGATTGTCAAAGTATTCATATTTTTAATATTTTTGTTGAACGAAATAAGATATGAATGACGATGAATCAGTTTTATTGAGGCGAAGCACATCAGACAATCTATTTTTATAGCTCATCATAACAATAATTTGATTTCTAGATCATGTTTCATCTTTATACTTTCATCCTATTTATGGATATTTTATCAAAGAGGAAATGTTTCGTATTTCTCCTGAATGGGCACATTCTGAACAGCCAGCAAAGCTAATTCTCTGAATATGAGAATATTTTTTACTTTTTCCGGATCTTTGTCACAACCAATTTCCAGTGTGTTTTTGTGTTTGTTTCTCATCAGTTAAAGCGCCAGTGCCACTCAGCTTTAATGAAATCATACAGAGACAGGCGCAATATTGATGTTATCATTGGAGTAATTCCACCAAGGATGTCGTAACAACTGGATGAAGCAAGAAGTGTGTTCATGCTTTCTGTTACATGTGAGAATTACGATGTTTTATGGCGCGGCGAGAAAGGTACAATATGGAGCAGGGAGAGAGGTACAATCCAACTTGAGAGGATTAAGCCAGATCTATTTAAGAAGGAACGTGATGGGAGTGAAGCGCTGGGAACATAATCAACTTTCGTGCCGGACAAATTGTCTTGGAGCATTTTCTTGCATAATGGGTGCCATTGTATACAGTTCGGTTTGAAATTACATTGAAGAGAACCATGGGGGACATAGGTCATTGAACTCACTTCACCGTTGAAGTAGTCTATACTGGAATATTCGTACATGGTTCGTGTTTTCTTTATGTGTGGCCCTTTAATTCCGACCACTGTCTAGTGTGTGTAGTCACTGAAAGTTTTGTCATTTTCCACGATAATTCAGCATTAGCATGGAATTGTAATTATTTTATTTTGACCCAAAACAGCTTTACAACTTGGTAATATCCACAGATATACACACAAAAATACAGTATTCAAACCTGAACCTTCATCTTATCGTCTGACACTCTACCACTTGGCTAACTTACACCCGTCCTGACATTGGTTGAACTATTTTAAACAATATTGTCATTTTCCATAGTTACTTAACCTTCTGTTGGCTAACAGCAATTAACATCATGGTTCTATCATGGCTTCCAGTTGCATCCAGCAGATAAAGAGTCAACGGGCAACAGGGTATTTCAGCATGTTTGTGCTGTTTTACAAAAGAACACTCATGCCAGCGGCATCCTTCATCCTTAATCCCTCATCCAATTCCAAGAGGCAAAGATTGTATCGTTTTACAGTTACAGTTGTATGAAAGCAGATCCCACTCATTTCCTCTCACTTTAGCCTCCTTTTTACAGGATTAATAACAATTGCTGCTTCATATGGTATTTCAGACTCCTCAAACAAGAAGAAGGCTGGCACCATAACCTAGGGACTCGATAGATTCGTTATGACGCTTTGGTTATTTTTAAGCGGGAATTCGTGATCCACCGAACTGTTCTCTAAATTGGAGGACATTTCCTTCTGATGTAGAAATCCTTTTAAATGGAAATGTTTGTTTTTTATAATTGATCACTTGATGCTGAATAAACATTTTGGAATGTAAAGTTTTAAAAGTTTTATCGTAAATCCTGTATTCTCCGTTGCATCTGTTTGCAAGGATAATTGCAAAGCTTTGCAGACCGAATCGAATGAGTTGGAAGGTCAGATTTGAAATAGTCTTACGGCGGCGATTGGGTTGGAGACAATAGAGTTTATCTGGAGTGAAAGGGAATGAGATTACGGCCAAGCTGTACAGTATGCAGCACCGGTGTGGCGACGGCCGCGTCACTGGCGACGTTGTTGTAGCTGCGGGTAATGGGTGATTGGGCATTGAGACCGCTGTGTTACATTGATTGGGGCGTAATTCACAGATCATCCTGGTGGGTCGTCCACGGAGCTGACCAGGAGGTCTCGTACTGCCACACCTTCCCTGACCTGCTGCTACACAATTATGGCTCGTTTGTGCTCCGTTATGCTCCGTTTGTGCTCTGTTGTGCTCCGTTGTACTTCTCTTGTTTATAGTAACAATGTATCATGGCCTGGTCAGTTTCTTGTTGAAACACTTGCGACTTCAGAAAAAGCAATTTCATAGTCATCGATGTTAGCATGTATGACATCAGCTTAACCCTCTCCCTGCTGAAGGCGAGTTAACTTGCCCAATTACATGCAAGAAGAGAACACTTCGATTTTATTCAGCAGGGAGAAGGTATTAAACATTAAATGAAAGATATGTGAACACTATGACGTCATACAAAACATGTTAAAACAATATGATAATATAGGCTCAATTATTTTGATTAACGCTAGAGAACATTCTCAATCTCTGGATTATGTCAGCCTCAAACACTCATCACATGCAGAAATAATCTAGAGGTTTTTTTACAGTCTCCTACACGTGTGCCAATATAACTTTGCTCATATTGAACACAATATGTGTTTGCCTTATAAAAAACCCTCAGAATTACTTTTTATATCAAAATTGCAATATCACATGACAGTTCATGCAAGATATTGGTCTTCAGCCCTTGATTGTAAGCACATGCTACATAGATACACGAAGAACTCGTAGATACACGAAGAACTCGTAGATACACGAAGAACTCGGTTATCAATAACCAGTACTAGTGTACTGCCATAGAACATGTCCAAATTGAATTACAAGAAATGTGTATTGCATATATATTAATAATGATAAAAGTATTTATACTTCTGGGACGTGTTGTGTGATGTTCTTCCTTGTCTGCTGCCGTAGGACTGGCGTGTCCAGTAAGTGGGTCCATTAAGCTTTTACTTGGTAGGAAGCGAAACACAGCTTATGTTCTAAGTGAATATGACAGGATATGCCTTCATTACATTAACACCTTCTGGTCACTGGGATATCGCGGTCAGAATGCTGGGTGCAATCAAGTAAACCAAATATTTAGGCCATTGACGCCTGGTGGTTGGTTTCTTGGACTGGGATCAGGAGTGGCTTCACAAGAGGTACAATTATTGTCCAGATAATGACATAGTTTCACCGTTCCAATTAGATCTTTGTGCGAGATTTCAGTCCACGGGGAGTTTGGGAGTCGGAATGTTTCTAGATGTCGCAGTGGAATGAAGAGTGTGTTAAGGTCTTTGACCTCTCATATGACCTCAATTGAAATGGGAACTTATTTATGTAACTTTTGAATGTGTATTATCACAAGTCTGCCACTGACTTCGGTGAAATATGTCGACTTCACGTGACCAGGGATGTATACAATGTGGAATGATTACATTCAATATTGGGTCAATAAACTTTTATTGAGCAATCAAAAACTTGGGGAATAAATCGTGTTCAAAACTTTGTGAAATTGATTCAGGTTCGAGATTATTTTTGAGATGATGTTTTGCATTCTACACAATTTCGATTAACAACCTTGGACAGACCCAGACATTTATCGACTTGCCGACATGATGTGAGTCTGTGTGTGCGTATGTGTATGCGTATGTGTGTGTGTATGTGTCTGGATGTCTACAACACAGCAGACATGATCAGGTCAGGTTTGGGATAATCGAGATGATCATTTCATACACAGCTGACCGATGATTCCCCGATCGATGCCGCTTCTTCTGCCGCCAAGTTGCTGGCAATCTTCATGCCCTGGGACCTGGGGTAATCTCGTGATGTCCAAACACTCCTCGTGAGTGACACTTGCTCTTCTTGAAGTATGTTTCCTGGGAACATCTAGTAATTATGCTGGACAAGATCGGATGAATTAGTCGTTTAAGATCACGCACCCCCTCTCAAGTGCTGCTTGATTGCCGATTTTTGTCTGTATGAAATTGAAAAATAGTCAGTTTGTTGTTGGTTGTTATGAGCATCACTCGAGAGAGAGAGGGGCTGAGGGAGATTTTCATTTTACTATCACAACACTGGGAATCTTTCCAACTAGTTTAGAGTCCTGTTAACCTTGGCCAGCAATTGGATTCCGTGGACACTGTCAAGTGCCTGAGAACAACAGAGAGCCGGGAATAGACTGGTCAGAGGTGTACAGCTACAAATTGTTCTTCTTATTTGACTTACTAGCCTGTTGGCTTGTTCAAATTTGTAAATGTTTGCACTAACTTCTAACCCTGAGGTTGAATTATGAAATTTCTAGCTATTATTATGTTGTAATGTTCTAGATTTATCCCTACAAAAAATGTCCATTAGAAGAGTTAAATATGTCTCCTGAAAAGTAAAAACAGAAATAGTCAAGGGAATAGAGTGGTCTTTTCTTGTTTTGCAGCGACATGCTACGCTAGGTGTCACTGGTTTGTTCTTTTCCTGTTCACGAATAACCGTGTAAGAGTACTAACTCGTAATAAGCCATTGGTGGTATGCTACTTTATACCAGAAGCAAAGTATTAATAGTTCATCTATTGGACAATACTGTATTTGTACATGTTTATAGAACATTTTCTTATATTTAACACTTTTTTTGCTTATATAATCATTGTACTCTGTGCACTATGTTCATGATTTGAAACTAGTGCTTAAATCACTTCACATACAGTGCTCCCTTGATGTAACACCCTTCGATGCACAGCGGATTCAGATACAACGCAGTGTCCAACGTGGACACTGTTTAAAAATAAAATAAAATAAAATCATTTTTCCCCTCCAATTTATAAAAAAAAACGGAAAAAAACAACATTTTTTCCCCTCCAATTGATATAACGCGGGTATTATAACGCGGGTGGCATGTCGTGGACCCCAAATTCAGCATTATATCGAGGGAGCACTGTACAGAATAAAATTTTGTTTCAAGTTTTAAGTTTATGTTGCAAATATGGTCATTTGAACATTTCATGCAAGAAACTTTTTATCAATTGAAGCTGAATTTGTAAACCTGTGATTGACCACCGTTTTCTACGTTGCTTTGATAATTCTTTTCTCTCGTCTACCGTAACACGATAATGTTAGTACAGTCAGAAAGAAAGTCTGGAAATTTCACGAAGATCAAAAGCACTGGCCTGCCTCATCTATTGAAGGTGTTAATTTTGTTGATAAGTATTGATGAGGTCTAAGATTGCCGCTGAAGACTGATTATCAGATGCAATATAACGGCATCAATATCGACTCCCTGTGATCGGCTTCCTTCTTTAAGAATATTAATGTAGAATAATGAGAATCAATTAGTGTTATGAGACTGTGTCCTGTTTATGGCTCATCATATTCAGGTTACATCTGTGGAAGCGTGTGTCAGTTTGAGTGAGGCGGTGTAATCGGACAAGAAAGGTAATCTCTTAAATCGGCCTCGCTACTTACAGCCACCACCAGAAGTGTGAATAATACTAAAAGTGCAACCCAATACTCAGATAGCAATCATGTTTAACTTCCAGAGAGCGTGTCTGCATTGATGCGTAATTGAGTCAAAAGAGCTGTCTATTGTGGTCAACATTCTACCTAATCTTCATTTGACATAGTTGTCTAGTGTGGTCTACATTCTCTATAATCTTCATTTAACATAGTTGTCTAGTCAGACTAGTGTGGTCTACATTCTCTATAATTTATATTTACCATAGTTTTACTCCTTGTCATTAACATTTGAGACATAGTTTTAGATTTTTTGTGACTTCAAAAATTGAGAATTGTACAATTTAAAAAATGTATTTGGCATCCAATGTTTTTTATGAGGACTATTATTATATTCTAACTAATCTTCACTTGACATATAGCTATATAACCGTCTATAATCTACGTAATTATTGTTTGATATACAGTAATTATCTAGTCATCTACATTCTTCCTTGTAAATTATCTAGTCATCCACATTCTTCCTAGGGGTGGGTGGTAGAACATTGAACTTCTCAGCCAAAGGTTCCAGGTTCAAATCCCACCCTAGGGGCCCCAGCATCAATGTTCGCGAAAGTTACCTTTCTGACGTGATATTAATGCAGATATCATCCTTGGTCTGTCAGTACCAGTCAGTGATTGCAGGTTTACTGCAACATTCAGCGCTATGGATGTTGCGAGTTTCCTCCTCCCCTAAACTGACAAGTCGTGATATCAATGAAAGAATCTAGAAAGCGACACTAAACCCCAGTTAAAACATATAATAATAAATAAATTTCCCCTAGTTTTCATTAGACCTAGATGTCTTGCATTTTCTACATTCTACTAGCTAATCCTCATTTAACATAGTTATCAGGTAGTCTACATTCTTCTTAATTTTCATTTGGCATTATTTTCAATAGAGGTCGACATGGTTATTCAGTGATAGAACATTCTACCTAATCTTTGTTTGACATAGTTATCTAGTGGTCTACATTCTACCTAATCTTTGTTTGACATAGTTATCTAGTGGTCTACATTCTCACTAATTCTCATTTGACATAGATGTCTATGCAGGGCTTGAAATAAATGGTATTCTGCTCACCCGAGGCAAGTCAATTTTCTAACGGTCTGGTAGTCTCTGTAATGTCAATGGTCCGACCGGCTATAAAATCACCAGTAATTGCTCATGACAATTACCCCAAATATCAATTGATAATTGCTGTCGCACTTTCAAAACGATGGTAATACGACATAACACAGTCCTTGGTACCACCATGCGGTGCAGTGTTTAGTAGCACCAGTGTAGTGTAGTGCAGTGTTTAGTAGCACCAGTGTAGTGTAGTGTAGCACCAGTGTAGTGTAGTGTTTAGTAGCACCAGTGTAGCGTAGTGCAGTGTTTAGTAGCACCAGTGTAGTGTAGTGTTTAGTAGCACCATTGTAGTGTAGTGCAGTGTTTAGTAGCACCAGTGTAGTGTAGTGCAGTGTTTAGTAGCACCAGTGTAGTGTAGTGTTTGTAGTAGCACATTGTGCAGCATTTTGCTAGACCAAGTAGTTCCATGCTGGTAATACTACACAGCACAGTCATTGGTATCACCATGTAGTGCGTGCAGTGTTTGGCAACACCAGTGTAGTGTAGTGTAGTGTTTGTAGTAGCACATTGTGCAGCATTTTGCTAGACCAAGTAGTTCTGTGCTTGGTAATACTGCATTGTCCAGCATTTGGTAATATCACCTAAAGCAATGTTTTATCCAACTGCAAAATCCATCTTTGGTGCTTCTGTTAAATAATTTGTGATTCCACATTGCTCAGTGTTTGTAGCTCAGTGATCGTCAAGCAGAGGATTACGTGTTATACTTTCCCGGCAATACTATAGCAAGTGGAACTTTGACAACTGTTCTGAGAGAACTTGATGCTGAATCCCGTAAATAGAGATTCTCTGCCAGAACGAGTTAGATTAGAATAATGAAGTTATCTAGTATTGTGACACATTGGTAACTTTGAGTTTATCTTATTTTATTGAAATTATGTTTGTACTTATATGAGAAATGTAGCAAAAGCTGCATTTGCCAGGTTTCACAGATGCCATGGAAGCTATGAAGTTTTATTAACCCAAAAAATGTTACTTTTGTAATGGATTTTTGCTGTTTATTCATAACTTACCAATGAATGTGTCGATGCAGTATTGGGAATGGTTACAGGGTTAGACATGTTTTCACTACACACTCGCGTATCCGCTGAGATAACATACGGCACTCTCGTAGCTATCAGAGTGTTAGTGGGTACCAGAACCTCACGTGTCTGGAGTTTAAAACTGAGATTTTATGATTCACTCAAGGGCATCATGTTTTTCATGGTGGATGTTAACTAATCTGTAATTTAATGTATATTTCATTAGACGAAAATAAAACAAACATTAATGTGCAAGGTATCGTGTCATCATTATTTGTATAGGACCTACTGTACTTGCAAAATAAATCTTATAAAAGCATTGATTCATTAATATTTGATTATTTTCCAATTAATTAAATTGATTTTCATCGTGTCAGGCTATGATATTTTTCTCCGTATAATATGCAGTTTCTTTATTGATAATACATAAGCACTCTAATGATTGTCATATTGATTTTATTATATTCAGAGTATTTTTCCCCCTTGCCTGTTGCTCAGGCGGTGTTGGCTTTGCAGACACTGATGTCATGAAACTATGACACATCCACTCCTGTATTAATCTAGATATACCTGTAGCTGAAGGCAGCGGTTGATGAAGGTTATTATTGCTTTGATAAGAATTGACACCATTATTACTATTTTTATGCGGTCAATTTAACATCGTGCCTACGGACGGCTGCCTCTGTGTGCATCGGTTACCAAGACTTCTGTAATGGAAGTAACTCTAAATCATCGTATTAGATTTGATTTATTGACAAATAAACTGAATTATCATAGTCATATCCATAATTATGCGTGCAAAATGGATTTAGTTCATATTTAGTTCAGATGGTGTATTTTAGGAAATGTATTTCTTGATTTTATTTTATTTTTTATGTCATTGTGTTATTATATATTCAGCGATCAAAACTAACTTTAAAACTTACTAGCCCGAATAGTGATACAAATAACAAATGTTATGAATTTCTACTAGTCCTTAGGATAACTTTATCATTGGGAGAAATGGCTCGGGCTAGAGGACTAGTGTTAATTTCGATCCCTGTGTATTGTCTTTTTTTTCTTGAGTGACCATCTTGGCTACTGACTTGTAGCTCATATTCTAGAAAAGTTACCAGTCTTCATATAATGTTACCTGTATCGGGCAGTCTGGTAGATAGTAGCTTTGAGCACATGTGTGGCCATGCCAGAGAAACGACGTCTTCACACATGTTCATATGATAATTACAGTGTCATTGTCAGAGTTCCTGGTATAAAGAGACATAGGTAACTGCCAAGTTATAGAGGTAAACAACATATATCAGTACCTTCTTACTGCTTTGTTGACACCAGATAAATGACGGCAGGTCTACAGACTGAGATATTTCAAATGCTTGCCTCTAGATATGTCAAATTTATTACAGTGCCAAGATAGGATAGCAATTCAAGCAATTTGCAAGATTGTTGGAAAATTAACAATTGGCTGCAACATACCTTTAGGCTGTCTACAGTATATTGCTATCACTATATATAACAACGTGTACGGTTTCAGAGTGGGCAACAAAGGGGGAGATTCTTTGATATCATCTTCGGTGAGCTACGGTTCTGTGTTATTGGTGTTGAGATGATCACGCTGATTGGCCTTTGCATTGGCAGCCTGAGTATTGACATTGCTATTGATAGGGTTAATCTGAACTGCTGATTCTGCTGCTATCTCTGCATGTGCATATGCTGTTTATTGCCTCAGCCGTGTCTCCATGCTTTATCTTTCCCCCGGCAACTCTCCCTCCTTCTTACGTTCCCATGTCGACACTGCAAGCAGGTCACGTCAGGTCACAGAGATTGCCCCATGTCAAGTGCCAATAAGTGATCTTAGATTCCCGGTAGTGTTGCCGCAACATGCACGGCTGTAGTCGACCTATAGTTGTACCTCCATGTTCACACGGACAGGTTCACTTCGAGGTCATCCATCACCAGCTTCAGAGGAACTCCTGTACAGAGATTCTTTGTCATCTGAGAAAGGTCTTCAGTTGGCCGGATGAAAGATGTTTCCTCATGTACATAATCTGTCTGACTTATTGTTAACCTGTAAATATACCATAACAGACTGACTGCGAATCTGCCACTCATTTGAACTTTCACCTTATAACCAGTTTTTATCTTATAATTACTATCGCCAAAATAATCAAGAATCAGTGTGGTGTTCAGAATTCTATTTAAAATTGCTGCTGTATTTGTGGGTTTTTTTTCCGGAGTTTGTTAATTTTTTTCTGAAGGCATATCAAAGTGATCTGTAATAAGATCTGAAATGTTAATTTAGCAAGAAATACTATAAACGTAGCCCCGTTATCCAATTTCCCGAAAGTCTCCAAGGTAGATGAAAAACATTCTAGATATTACGTCTGTAAAAAGGAACGTTTCTCAGAATTCAATGTCGGTAGTCATTGGGATGACTGGAGATTGTTAGTTTAACCTTCCTAGTGCTGGAGGCAAGTACAGATGCCCTAACGAGGATTGACCGAGTCCTTCAACAATGATAGGGTTAACCTTACTGCTCTATTGGACATCTCTAGTAGCCTGCAGCTGGACGAAGGTTAAATTAACTAATCTAGATTATTATGCATGGATTTGAAAAAAACAGCTTTAGATAAGATGATTTACATACGAAACTGAAGTATTAAATTTAACTGAGAAAAAGTTTAAAGTTTAGTCACGTTGCTTTTTTATAATAATGATTCTGCCAGTGGTACAAAATAAAACTAGCAAATGTGTACATGGTTACAAGAAATTGGAAAGTTGTTGTAGAAGTCATGATGACAAAGATGTGGTGTTTTCTGCGTGGAACGGGAATAATTACAATCTGAACATTGAGAACTTATAAACCTGGTCACGACTCCTCCTGGTGTAATTTGGTCAATGGAATACGATGTGTGTTGAATTCATCTTGGATTCCCAACAACTTGTTAAACCAAACTTTTCTCTTTTGTACATTTAGACAGCCATAAACTACGACGATGCTAACAGAATATACATTTTTCAGTGGCTGTCATTGTTATATCTTCCTGTTTGCATTATGGAAATTTGTATCATCTAATAACTTTTCCTTGATTTTCTGTATTAACGTAAGTAATTAAGTTAAGATATCAAATGAGTAAACATATTCTCAACCCCCAAAATACCCCACTGCTTCATGCACCGTACAATGAAAACTATTAATTATTCAAGACGAATAAACGCATGATAAATGAAATCAAACCTGCCAAGATCGCTCACAATAGATATTGCCAGCTTGACGGATAGATGACTCTTCCACATGTTCTAACAAGTGTGAATAATTCCACACGTTACATTACATGTCATCACACCCCTATCCAGTTTCATCCATTTTGAGGAGCGGTATCGAAATTAGCTGTACAGCTTGTTTACCAATCCTCATTCTTTGCTGAATAAAAATATGTTTAAATCATCCAGTTTCATTAAACCTGTCTGTTCACACTCCAATCTCACCCTGAGATTACCAAACCCTTTTTAAAGTATGATTTCATGCTCATTTCAAAATGTTCACAAATCCATATATAATATTGCAGCTTGGGCACAAAATCATTCTTAAAAGGTTTCATAATTTCTCTGCCCCAATCTCAAATGACTGCTGCTGGCTATTCAAATGTTTCCACACTTTCAGTAGTAGATATTTTATCAACGGCATGCTATTAAAAAATCATTTTGATGATATATCATACAGAATGATCTGTGTCCACAATGAAATCCTGGCAGCTTGTGTTGAGTGCTGATAGCTCATCCTGTCTTTGTGAAGTGTCTGTACACCAGCCTGTATCTGCAGAGTGTAGGTACCGATGTACAAAACATACGTTAATCATCAAGTGAGAATTACCACAATATTCCTAAGCATTTGACAGCCTTGATGGAAGTTTATTGAAACGTGTTTAACATGGTTTAGCTGCGAGATGTTTGATTGCTCAGTTCTCTGCTCTGTCAGAACTCGGGAGGCTAATCTGTTACAGCCATAGCACTCCAGCAAGAAGTAAGTGTCTCTAATTGTGGTGTAATATCCTGAACATAGATAACCCTTCAGGACGCTCTCCAAGTCAAGAACTCCAGAGGGCGCCGTAAGTCGGGCAGAATGAACCTCGACAAAGAAATTAATAAGGCCATTCATAGAGCTGTAAAAGAGAATTAAGTGCTTAGAAAGCTCGTAGGAGATTAATCACTTCAACTCCAGAAGAGATATTTATAAAAAAAAAAGCTTTTAAAATCAGCTTGAGCAGTTGGATTGCCACGTTGCGGAGGTGAAGTGAACTCCGGATGCAGCAGATGCACCAATGGGCTCGTACAAAGGTGGGAAAACTGACGCTGTTAACAGATATGTCTAAATTGGAAACTAAGGATCTAAAACAGATAGAAATCCCAAAGGTCAGATGATTCAATCCAGATTGATGGCATTTCATTCATACAATTACAGTTTTTATGAGCATGATGAACTGATCAGGAAAGAGTAACTCTTCGTTATTGTGGACACGTTTGCTCGTGTTCCATGCCACCGATGTTATAAATCTTATACTAACATTGATTGTGTTAATTTATGCTCCACATAGTTTCAATTTCTGGATCTTTGTTAATTCCTTTAAAAAATAAAATAGATTTTTCAACAAAAATAATACATGAAGTAGAGGAGCTTCTAGAAAAGATGTTGTTTTCTATTGATCTTTCTTAAGTGAGTTTGTTAACATTGATTAGTCTGAATAATTATTAGTTTTCTGTGTGTTGCATGTGTAAAGTAATGTTTCTTAACCTTCTCCCTGTTGAATAAAATCAAAGTGTTCTATTTCTGCATGTGATCGGGCAACTTAAGTTGCCTTCAGAAGGGATAGGGTTAAATGTACATTGTTTCCAAGGTTTATCTACAAAATTGTATTTACAACTTTTAAATTAATATATTCAAACATTAAAATACAATTGTAAACCATCATAATACTTTTAGAGTGATAATGTTTCATCCGATATTACAGACGTCTTCTGGTCTAATGCCAGTAATTAATATTTTGAAATTCCTGAAATATTAATCAACTAGTTGTGCTTTGGGGAAAGGGAAATGTGTTTTGAGTCGTATTGATGGTGCTAAGTGTATTGAGAGAGAGAGAGATACAAGTGGAATTGCAATGTGTTTAGTTGTTGGTGTCAGGATGGGGATCCCCAGCCGGTTCCATGAGCTCCTGGATCAAACAGAGTCATTCCGTTCAGATCCTCCCAGGAGCTCGACCAGCCGACCCACCCACAAATCAGACCATCTCCGGTCTGCCTCTCAGACAGAACCGTCCCCCCTGACTTGTCAACTGTCACCAGACAATCAAATTTACACCACCGACTATCATCAAACCTTCTGCTTGGGTGGCGTTCAGTGTCCAGGTCTCGGGAAGGTGTGGGAGCCAAGCCTGACCAGTTCAGTTAGGTCACAGGATCCCTCGGAAGAATTACTGGTGTTCTGTGGTAGCCTTGTTTAACAATATTACCAACCAACTATAATAATAATTACTGCAGACAGTATGGCCTTAAAGTATCACCTGTATAGTAAGATGGTATTACATTAACTGTCATGGTATAAAGGCAGTATGGACATTGGTTGTCACCTACATGGTATCTGGTTGTCACCTGAATAGTATTTGGTTAACACATGCATGGTATCTTGTCACCGGCATGGTATCTGGTTGTTACCTGAATAATATTTGGTTAACACATTCATGGTATCTGGTTGTCACCTGAATAGTATTTGGTTAACACATGCATGGTATCTTGTCACCAGCATGGTATCTGGTTGTTACCTGAATAGTATTTGGTTAACACATGCATCGTATCTAGGCAGTATGGACATTGGGTGTCACTTGCATTTGGTAATTTCAAAATATTATTTCAAAGTTGTATCCTACATATTTTACAGAAATGTTGCCAACAATTGACATAATTTTAATAAATATTGCTGTAAATAATGTAATATATTACTGATGTTTATGGCTGTTTTTTTCCCACAAATGTTTGTACTAATAAGTAGATAATTTCAGACAAGAAAACTACATTTTTATTTCATTGATAATAAACTTATTTTGCTTGGAATCTGTGTAGAACAAAGTGGCAAGCGAGCTACAGTACGACCGCCTCTGGATGTACTGGCCCTACATGTCCAGTGATACCAGACACTCAACACTAACAAGAATGACCCTGTAATCAGACCGATAATCTGCTATCCTTCAAGCCTGTGTGTGTATTACAATACCCTCATCACGTTTTTCATTCCTTCTCCTTATCTTCCATATTACCACCTGCAAAGAAAACAAACTCGCAAAGTAATTTCTTTTAGCAAACATTTATTCAGAATGGTTTTATGTTTTTACACCTGTTTAGTCAATGTGAGTGAATGAAGAGAATGAAGAGCGTAATTGTGAAAGACGTGTACGATGTATACTGGCGGATTGGGTGGGAGCTCGGTCACTACGAGCCCTGGCACCCTCATACTGGTGAACTCCAGGACGTAGATAGCTGTCCTACCATGCTTTTCCTCCTTCCCAGATGGAGAGTTAAACTAGTGATAGAAATATGTCCATCGTGTTGTAGCATTCTTAACATTTCTGCCAAGTTTGACTTGACATAAGACATTCTATATAGTCGTGGACGTTACAAGGCACCATTCAATGATGACAAGTTGTAATTTGTATTGATCGATGGCTATATGTAATAGGGGCACATTACATTTAGACATCAATGTTCTAGATGCTCAGTAATAAAGATCACATAATTAAATTCAATATAAGTGTTCAAATTGTTAATGAAGTACATGGCATAAAGATCAATCCGACATTATAAATATTAAATATCAGGAAATATTTCCTCCCAATTCAGATAAAGTAAAAGTGACTGCAACAACAAACTAGTTAACATATGTTTAACCTTCCCCCTGCTGGCGGTGAGCGGAGATGCCCTATCTAGCAGAGATTTTGATTATTCCAGCAGGAAGAGGTTTGGTCACGTTCATAATGTTGTAGTACTGGAAGGGAATGTATGGTATTTAACATGGTGGCATGATGATGAGTTGGGGCGTCACTCAGACAGGCAACATGGTGGCCTGCTGTCAAAGGGGCCTGTTATGACAGCAGGTTACCAATAGTTCCACTGCAATCATGACATCACGGTAAGGGTCATTCAACCAGGAAAGCTATCTAGGCAAACGTGCGACATTAATTCCGAGGATTTTCTTAAACGCTCGTCTAAAATCCTCGTTGAAGACTGTATACAATATGGGGTTAACGCCAGAGTTGGCGTAACCCAACCAGATAATGAAGGCCACGAAATGATCGTTCATGTAACAGTCGCCACAGAAGCTGCGAGTCGTGTACATCAGGAGGAATGGAATCCAGCAGATGAAGAAGCTGGCCATTATCAGAAGCATGCGCTTGGTGGCGCGCTGTTCACGCAGCTCGAACCTGCGCTTCATGCTGAGCGTCATCCTCTGATTGCGCTCGATACTGGACAGGTTCCACGGCAACGAGAACCGGTGATGTTTCCGCGGCTTCTTGCTGGCACGTGTCTCCATCTCGTCCGACGACAGATCGGACAGGATGTTCACACTCTTACTGCGCACTGCGCTATCACAGGAATTATCACTCCGCTTTCGTTGGAGGTCGAGGGCATCGGAACAGCTCTTCCGAATGCCGTTCCGGACTTGCTTGTAATCGTCCGTGGGACTATCCAGCACCAGTAGACTGTTTTTACTGAGGTCTTCCTTGTCCTGCGACACGTCGTCATCCAACAGGAAGTCAACTCGGTGGCCGTGCTCCGGGACTCGCAGGTCGTTGCTATGGGAGTGGGAGTTGCCGTTCAAGTAGATGGTGCTGGTGCTCAGTAGGTCCGACGTCACCGTCATGGCGGTGTTCTCCCGCGTCATGTTCAACTCGATGGGGTCATCATCGGGCGAGTTGCAATGAGCGGGACTCTGCGGTAGGAAACACGACACATTTCTCGCTTTCAGGGAACTTGCCTGTTCACGCAACACACTGAATATTCTGATGTACAAAAATACCATAAGGCAGCCAGGTAAGACGAACGAGCCGATGGCAGAATATATTACATAGCTCTGAGAGGAAAATAGAATACACTCATGGCGGTTGAGATTACTGTTGAAGTAGTAGAAGCTAGGTATCATATCCTGCCAACCTATGAATGGCGCGAGTGATATGATGATGGAAAAAATCCAAACGAATAATATATATGCGAGGACTTTCCTCATCGACCGCTGGTCGTGGTACCACACAGGATACACCGTGGCAGTGTACCGGTCGAACGCGATGATACACAGTCCCCAGATGGAGGCCGTGCAGTAGAGCACGTCTATACACAGCCAGATGGTACACATGATCCGACCGAACACCCAGTATCCGAGCACGTCGTTCCCCACCGAGATGGGCAGCACTGTGAGAGAGAGGAGCAGGTCACTGATGGCCAGGTTCCCGATCAGGCAGTTGGACATGGTTCGAAGTGAGCGGTAATAGTACAGGGCCAAGAGGACCATGAAGTTTCCCGCGATCGTCACCAGCGTGATGAGTCCCAGCACAATCAGGACCATGATCAGCGACACGAACGAGTAGAACCGAGTCGAACATATCGGCGACGTCAGCTTCCACATCTCCGACGAATTCGAGTTACAAATCGGAAAGGACAAGGACACATTACTTCTCCAATAGGCACTCGCGTTGAACGAATCATCCTGCGCAATGTCTGCCGGTGTTCCTGTGGTGAGCGGGCCAATGCTGTACACGTAATGTGAAACATTTAATCCCGCATTCGTATCCACTGGCGTTGTGTACAAGAAATCCTCTTCCATTCTTCTAGGGTCCAGAAGCACTTCGTGTTGAGTTTCATATCATAAGGAATCAAATCCAGAATCTCAATATTTTGCGTTTCATGTCAGAGACAGGTTGCGTTCACACTGTGTATGTTGTTTGTATGACATTGTTTGTTAGCCCCTGAAGCACTGACTTGATGGGCAGCAAGGTTCCCGGTAGCTTTCTGGCCATAGTGAAGATCTGGAAAGACAAAACACGATTTGAATGACAACCTGGCAGGATTTCAGAAACAACAGTTCTAGACACAGTAGGCAGAAAAACAATTACTTCTGATCTCGACAGATACCAAAAAACACTATCGCTTAATCTTGGTGTACCTTTACTTTACCTCACTGGCAGACTGGAGATGTATGTTCTTATCAGCAATTACATACAAAGCAATCTCCATCTAATGATTGGTGTCCGACTGTAAAACAGTGCCAGTTTTGTTTCATGCAGTCCAATGATAGCATTGTCGAGCTGTTTTATTTATGAATAATACATGGCGTTGAATGTCACGAGGTCTATGCAGTGTTAAACAATTGTAGAAATTCAGTTGTCAATGTATTCCATCTCCTACTACTGCAGTGGTAAATTCCAAATGAACAGCGCCATGTCGCCTCCCATTAACATTTTGATTCTGATTGATTGTTTGATTTGATTGGTCGTTGGATGTCTACTGTGAACTTGATTGGCCTGACCTGATTGGTTCTTTACAACATGTGTTCCTCCCACTGAATGGAACCCGCTGATCGTGATCTATCCGTGATGTATCTGAAGTGTGGCTGTGTGGGGCTATTTAGCCGCTGTGTACTGACGGATAGAATTGTAAGCTTGTGTTACTCTAATATGAAGTAGATTAAGCTCAGCTGAGATGGTTATGTTTCCACTGAAAGCCTAATGCATTCCCCATTAGAGCTAACGGTATGAAGATTCTTCTGCTTATGTACCGTCAGAGGCCTGCCATTAAACATTGAATTACTCGATTCTACGAAATCCATGAAATTCCTCTTCTTGCTGGAGACCAGATACAGGGCCCTATTCCCGAAATGTTCTTATGATCTTCTTAGCCTAAGAACGTTCTTAACTTTATCGTAAGGATACCTATAGCATGAGCTAGTCACGTTCTTAAGCTAAGAAGATCTTAAGAAGTTTCAAGAATAGGGGCCCTGATCTTTAGGGCATCTGTGGTTGCCTCCAGCATGGAGATTGTTAATAATGATTAAATAAGTCAGTAATGGGCACATTTCAAAATACTATTCCATTCCTGCAATAGTATGTGATGGTATTTCAAATGTAGATGCTAGTACAACATTACGTAGTATATATGAGCACTATGTACATGCTGTACAAAATTAACCCATTATGATACTTCAACAGCACATTTTACTACTACAACAGCACATTTTTATACTTCAATAATATGCTACTACTTCAACATTACATGCTATAGCCAGGGGAATGCCAAGGGAAATGCCAGGATGAAACCCAACCACGAATACACACACAATTCTGGTTAACATAGTTAGTAACCTAATACTATCCAGTATTGGCAAATAATTTTTGTAATAGTTATAATCAAGATATCTTATCAAGCATGTTTATAATACCATGCTGAATTCTTGACAAGTAATAGAAGATAATTGCGACATGAAGACTTTGTATCAAGTTGGTTGTATGCCGGGTTGCTGATAACCGTGTATGGACATGAGTGTTATTGCATTGGGAATCATCTATTGCTTGGCTTTGACCTCGTGCAAACATACCAATTTAGTGTCAATTACAACATTCTGCACTATCTAGGAAACTGCTGTCCAGATGACTAATAAAGACTAAGCAGAATTAGTTGTGATGAAAGCGGTATATCTCGTTTCTGTGTTGGGCTAAGGTGAAGATGGCCAGATATGTGGGCAGTTTAATTCCTTCATCAATAAAAGGAAGAATCGTTCTGGAGGGTGTTTAATGTTATTGGGTAATATCGTTAACAGGAATATAAAAGTGTATTGTATTTTTCTAGAAGATGGATGGATCAATGTCTCTGGTCCAGGAATGCGGCTTTGATATCGCTAGATGAGTTCAGAGGTTACTCGTGTATAGTTAATGCCTGTGGTACAAAACTGTCACCAGATAGCATGCCAGGATATGGGAATATAAAAGATCACACATGTTCTTTCAATACTAATAAATTTTAGATTACGAATGTCAAATTTTTGGGGTTCTCAATGGATTTGGATAAAATAGATCAAAGAAAATACCAATCGATGTATTTCTTTTCATAACATAATTTTTCAGCACTGCCGTAATTATTATCTGTCTCACTATCCTGGTTAATAAACTATGTCATGCTACTGGGATGTACTTTTAAATTTAAAAGAAATTTATTTGAAATACAACAATTCTAATAATAAAAACACATTATTTTCATTTTATCATGTAGTCTTTGAATCCATACTGATGTAACTTCATACAGGTTGGAACGCAGAGAGTTGGTCATCACAATGTCTGTAGATAACGAGGGGATACTATGTAATACAAGAAAATGCTCCAATAAATTATAGCTTCGTATCATGATATTAAAGATCCTTTGTGTGACATTTAGACATTTCAACCGGCAGTCTGGCAGATTGTGTTCATGTTAGGTTAGATATACGTAATTCCCAGGTGGAACTTTGTTATGATCTTCAATTAGTTATTTCATGTTAACATGCACAAAAGGCCTGCACAAAAATGTTTAAAAAATGATAGGAATATTGTGCAAACATAGGAATAGATGAACAACTTTAGATAGCGTCCTTTGCCAAGTTTATGTGTTTTGGGGGATTTTCTCCATAAATTTAATTCACTTTTCAGTTACACTCACCTGATGTCTTTATCCCAGATTAGTTTTTAGGACAAAACACTTAGAATGTGGTCCTATTAATATTTATTAAATTAAACTAAATATTTACTAAATGCATATAATTTAACAGCTTGTACAACATATTTTATGTACATGCATAAAATACGCATCTTATGTAATATATTAGCTCAATTTCATTTTATTAAAAATTTAGCTGTTAGGTTTTTTTTTTTTTTTTAAATGAAACATATTGTTATTTATACATTTGGGACCAATTTTAATTATTTTAATTCTTAATACCTACCGTAAAAAGATAATGGAAGTAAGGCAAGTAACTCCAGGGAATCTGAAGCTGATAACTTAATGGAAGTTGTAAGCTAATACTGTAATCATTTAAATGTTTTTGTGATTTTAATTCCGGTTTCCTTAGATAGAATTTTTTATATCCACTTTCTCAATGGATTAGACTACATCAGTCAAAGTATAATCATCTACCTCATTATCAACAAGACATACCAACTTTATCATCAGAACTAGGAGTATCATTACAAGCTTAACCGTATTGGATGATAGTACGCAATGACATCTACCACACATAAAGGACTAGATACACAGTGTGGGATGAATGGTCACACGACCGTATAGGATATCTAGACTAAAGAACTTCAGATTGATCACCTTGTGTTCGTTCGCCGCCAGTGTAAATGCAATGACATTAAAACATATATTTCCAAATTGTGCGTATGTCGTGAAGATTTGCTTGCAAGTTCGTGTATAGTGTCTAGTCAAGAGAGCTATAGCACACTTGCATTTTCAGTTAGAATATGTATAAAGTAATTTATTGAGAGTATTTTTGAAGCGCTTTTGAACAGGATATAAGCATGAAAAGGGCGCTATATAAATATGGTATTTATGATATATTAATTACTAGTATGGGTCAACTTTGCTTTAAAATTCATTACATATCATCTATGAATATTGTCAGTGTTCAATAGCCGGATCTCTATTCTCTAGAATAATAATGATTCTAACAAACAAGATCCGAAATATGAGCAATTTAAACTATTAACCCTTGTTGACATTGATGTAGCTATAACATAATGTCATACTTTACGTTAATTTGGATGTGCAATTTGATACAATGATGGCTAAATGCTCCATATGTTCCTGTATTGTCTGAAAGTCCGGGTCCGATCCTTTCATGTCTCAATAATGGCCATTATGACAGCTTGATCAAATTTATGAAAATTGTTCAATTTAGGATTTACGAAAAGTATATTTTCCTACAATCCAAATTGGGGGGTAATGAAAAAGAAAACGCGTTATTTCGTCCACTCATCCTGTCATAAAAGGAAAAGTGGCGGTGATTCCAGTGATTTGGTTGGCATTAGACGCATGCGGCTGTAACGTCCAGCTGGTTGCTTCAGCTCAGTCTCTCATTGAGGAACAGACAATTATTATCATTTCATTAACTTGAAAATGTGAAAGCTCTATGATTTATCAAAGTGATCGCCGTCACAAAAAGCAACGTGTGTGTTTATGCAAACAATGATTATATCAGATGGCGTGTTTTCAGAATTTCTTTCTTGTCTTCAAACAGAATTTGATGGCGAAAAAATCCGATATCATATTGATTGCTTTGCAAGCGGTTAGCTTTATATAAAGTGTTGGAATGTCTGGTCTATATACCTGGGTCTGCTACAAGCTGATGTGATCTAATGCGACACAGATAATTTGTTATGCTTGTTAAGCTATTTTCTCTTCATATTTAATCTTTATCAATACAATGTCCAACAGACTTCAATCAGTAACACTTCTTGCAACTTTCTGGCTCTACAGAGAGGATCGTTATGTCAGTCCTTTTATGTATGTGATGCCACTATGTGTACCATACGCAAACAAAACACATTGCTATCTTTTAATCAAAATAGGGATTGAGGGGGAGGGGTAGTTTTCTCATTCAAAAAATGCCAATATTTTTGGGGTAATCTTTGATTCCGATTTGTTATGTACTTTCTTAACAACAAAGACTATTTCGATTGATGTCATTTTTTGTGTGTGTGTGTGCGCGCATTGAAGATGAAGACTATGATCGTGTAACAGTAAATATGACAATACAGGAAGAAGCGGTACTAAGTCAGCTATTGGACAAATCTACCCAGGGAACCGGCGATGTTTAGATTAGTAGATTGGAAAATCTGTCTGATAAAAGAAATCCAGATTAAAGATTTCTTCTGTAGTTTATTCATCGCCCAATCAAATAACATCTTGCAATTTGCGACAATGAGAATACCAGTAGGACGATGTATTGGGCCGCGTAATCTTGTCCTACAATCAGAACTAAGCTTGCAGTTTTACATCATCTCCGAGGTGGAAGTGCAATTGCGCGCAGCTCATCTCGGCTACTCAGGTTGATTGAGGCGGACCGCAGTCTTTGCTTCCACATTTATTTCGTACAAAGTCTACTCGGCGGCTAACCAAACAAATTAACCAAAAACACAGATAAGTCCGCAAATGTAGAAAAATCATTCGTCATTCCATCTATTTGTGAATGGTTTCTCTTTTACTATGGAAGTTTAATTAAAGGTGAATTGAAGATTGCATGAATGACCTACCATAGTTGTTTCCTATTAGCGAGTAATTAAAGTCTTAATTGGAAAATGCGATTACGATGATTTTGTCACAACCTATTAGATCCGTTTTTCACAAATGGATTCAGATAAGAAATGTACTTTTGTATCTTCAGCTATTAGGGATATGTTCACTAGTCTCCAACTTGTAATGAATGTTAAAATTAATTGATGGAACAAGTAGGGAATAGCTAATTTGCATTAAAATCTGTAGTGTATTTACCTATTCTGACATTAATCGGGTTGAGATGTACAGAAGATTTGTGCATTGTTTTCCACGTCATCATGATACCAGTGATTTTTATTCAGCGCCATTGAGTAGCTAC
>JAVCKZ010051644.1:27500-32639 GCA_034780755.1 Lepetodrilus elevatus
ACCTAATTTGTCGTCTTCAGGATTGAAAGGGACATTGCCCTTGAACGTACGGTTCGATAAAGCATTCATCGCAAAGGCCGCAAATAGCGGTCTTCTGCTATATATATATGTAGAGCCATAAATTCACTGTACCAAAAGAAATGGATTGTGGTGTGGTGGTTTGTATTCAGAGCATTAGTTTAATATCGGTAGGCTATATAACTTCCAAAAATCAGTTCATACGGGAAAGAAGTGGGGTTTTAAAAGTTATGTAATAATGTATTTACATGTTTTTAATTTATGTTCTTGTGTATATACATGTATGTCGAAATGCATAGTTTTGCAATTACAACTGCACCTAATCGTTTTTGTTGTATTGCGCCTGCCAAAATGTAGACTGGGTCATTTGAATGATCTCATAGAAAGTTGCAAATATGAAATGGAATCAGTCTATAGTTATAGTACAATGAAACTAAATGGTTTTCATTGTGCCACAATGCTAGATTTATGAGTGATATAATATTTATGAAGCAGGCAATTATACCAGACCATACATGGCACGTCAATACATCCTCTTGGGAGCCTGGAAATTCACAAAGAAAAACTTTCTCCAAGCTCCAACTTTATAAACAAGCATGGGAAGTTGATCACCCTAGATTCGCACAAAACTCAAATCTATGCATGTCATAGATAGTCAACTCAGATAAACTGATCAAGGTAGAATTAAATTTATATCCTACCCAAAATATAAACCTGACACCGTTTTAAGATACCATACATATTATCCATTCAATATAAACTTTATGAAAAGTTTCTACCAATGCAAACCTTGGAAAACCTTCACTACTGGGCTCAATATCGTACTATTCGCCTAGCAACTGTTTCCAGGTAATGGTTGCATGATATATACACATTCAGCTAATCTGGTCATGTTTAGTATTTAGTTGCGATGTCACTCTTTACTGTCAGACAAGCATTAAGTTGATACTTGCATGACGATGCAATATTTCAATGTTTCTGTTTCAGCACGTCCTCTTTTTAACACGTGCAACCCGGATACTTTAAAAATATCCGGCTGTTTACGTGTTGCTTAGTTATATCACTCCTGAGAGATTTCCCATGCATTAAAATTGAATATTGCTCAAGGCTTCTGATGTAAATTACCCCGATAAGAATATAAAAATGCATCACATTATTGCTTTTCTGTCTCGGACTGGTTAGGAGACTGTTCATATTTATGGCGCGTACGTAATTTCGAGAATCTGGAAATTGTCAGATCTAGCAGAACCGTTTAAAAAAAATACCTAAAATAAAATACTAGTAACAGAGAAATGTAGACATGATATTCATAAACAAAATTGAATAACTTACTAGGAAATCAGTGTCGATGGTTGCCTATATAGAAGTCGCATGTATGAAACTGTATAAAATGAAACATAATGTTATTTTTTTTTAAATAATTTAAAAAATGATTCATAATATAAACAAAGAAAATACCATCTCCAGAATGTCTGCTACATGATGTCCATGCCGATAAATAATTACTCCCGTAATGTTCTACTTTTTTCCTTCTCGTTATTAACAACCGGAAATACCTTCTCACTCCATGTCATGCTTCTGCATAAAAAAGTAGTCCGCGTTTCCGGCGGCATCCTCTCGTGATTAGTCCGCGCAGTGTTTCATAAGAGGCATGCGTCCTCAATTAGTTTAACTTTGTAGCAACCAGTGGGGAGTCAGCACACGGTCTTCACCAGTTCTACTAATTAAGGGCAAGTCGCTTTGACCCCAGAGTAGGTTAGACCTCGTCCTCAGGTGACCTTCCGTGGTCCTCTTCAAGCGAACTTTCTGGGTCTGGATCGATAATTACACAATCGTATTTTATAAATATATAATTAGATGGATTTGACAGTTCACTGAATATCTAGATCCAATCTCGTGCAATGTTGATATTGAAATGTAATAATAATAATAATTATTAGAATTATTATAATAATAATAATTACTACTACTACTACTACTACTACTACTACTACTACTACTACTACTACTACTACTACTACTACTACTACTACTACTAATAATAATAATAATAATAATAATAATTAATAATAATAATTAATAATAATAAATAATAATAATAATAATAATAATAATAATAATAAATGCTATGGATATGAATATATGGAAATTATGTGGACGTTATGATTCATTGTGGGTTTATACACATCTTGGAATCGTCAAACACATCCCTGGAATTGTCAAAAACTATTTTTACAAGGACACGCTTTTCTGAGGTTTTGCTTTCATCCCCGTGACACCTATTTTCAACGGATTATTTTTGAAGAATCACAGGGGAAACGGAAATGAAATTTTCCTCAAATTGTCAAACATACTGTGAAAAATAATTCGCACCGTTTTCTGTCGTTGTCAATAGTTCAGCAAAAACAGTACTAGAATGTCTTCTTAGATAATATGTATAAAAATGTATTATTGGCGTATTACACCAAGCCCATGTTGCATTAAACAAAATATTATATATGAACAGAATATAAACAAGGCAATCTATTTAAACAACAAAACATAAACGTATTGTCGGGAAGTATAAAGGTACATGTACATGTTTGTATATGGTCACCGGACCAGAAGCTATTGTACATAACTATCATTATTTCAAATACCTCCCACTTCCAGATCCGTTATGCCATGACCTTTTCCCCAAGTTCCTTTATAGTTGAAGCTATGTTTTTGCTCAATGAAGCATATTTTTCATTATCTCTATCACCGACTACCCACGGTTTCTTACTTAATGTAGTTGCTAATGAAACTACTTCAAAAACATTTAATTCTTTGTCTTTGGACTTCAGGATCACTTTTAGTAGGTCACTCTTTGCTTATTAAATTGTTGATATAGGAAAACATTTTGGCATTTAGGAAATTAACAGGGCTAGGTTTGTTGAAAAAAATATATAAACGTAAAAGAAAAATAGAAAAAAAATAATTAACTAAAATGTACATTAAAACAATTAGACGAAAATGTCATACTAGTATATTTATTTTTAAAAAAACCACCTAATGTTTCACATACAAATAAAAAAAACTAGAAAAAAACCTTATTATTAAAAGTACCAAGACGAAAATGTCATACTAGTATATTATTTCAAAAGAGGATATTTTCCCAAGGTATGTGACACACTAATTGTTCGTTGTTCTGAGAGCATAATCACGACGGTCAACAGGCAATTGCATTTGCGAGTTTTTTTCTTTGGTAGCCATGATTTCCTCTGGGCTTTCTGATTTCCATTGTGTGATGACCACGAGTTGTCTTTCTTTGTTTTACAATGTCGTGATTATCTGGAAATGTGTCTGATAAATGGTAAACTAATATGTAAAAGGGCATCCAACAAACAGCAAAATACAAGAAAAATAGGAATGGGTTAGAATAATTTTCTTTGTGTGCAGAATTGTTGTAAATCTGTCTTGCATAATAAAATAGTAAATACAAATAACTAATAATTTAATATCCACAAAATAAATGTTCATAACAATATAAAAAAGATGTCTTCATAATATTATCAATTTTGTGACCACGAAGGCCTTCACAATACCAAAGGTTTCCCATTCATGTCTCGTGTGGGGAAGTCGTAAAGTCGAAATAACGAGATCCCGTCGATGTCCTAACAAGCCTAAGTCGGAACCGAAATAATTTTGATGAAAGCCGCAAATCTTGTTACGTTGACGTTGACAAACAACCGTACGACATTCAAGTGACGACATCTGCCATAAACCAGCAGGAAATTGCTGCGTTTTCTGGGAGTGCGAATAAGCGGATGAGTACTATGGGCTACTTGTACACGTGGTTGTAAAACAATCGTGTCTGTCAACGATCCAGGGGTGCGTTCAATCAGCACAGGGCTGAGTAAGCCGCTAGCTAAACTGGTTCCCTGTCCCATACGACAGTGACTAGTTTGGTAAGCCGCTTGTAAGCTTGTGTCTTTGAATGCACCCCCAGATCACGGGCACCCAGGAACAAGACTGCATATGCGCCAATGAAATAATTGAGTTCGCAAGGATAAAGCCGTTGTTCAGAACATCTGTAGCTACAAATGATTGTAAGTCAAATTTTAGCAAACCGCTACAAATATAATTCTGCTTTCACGAACATAATATTATAGCTAAATTTAAATTTACAATAGTTTTAGCTAACCATACTATCAAGTATTCTAGGGAAGGGTTTCATGCAGTGAATTAACACTTGTAGCGGATCCATATAATTTGACGTACAATCAATTATAGCTTTAACTGGACTATAGCATATAGGAGCATGATCTTTCACATCCGGGGATTGTGGTTTCCGGGATTTGGTTGTTTATATACATGTTGCGTGCCAATCATTGACTATTGAATAAGAACATGTTTTCTCAAATCTGGGGATTACGTTTTCCGGCTTTGGTTATTAATTTTATTAAACTATAGCTTATCCTTTCCTTGACTACTGAACACGAGCATGTTTCCTGCTGAACACGAACATGTTTCCTGTTGTACACGAACATGTTTCCTGCTGAACACGAACATGTTTCCTGTTGTAGCATTGCCTTGATTATTTAGCTAACTGAATACTATAAAAAAAATACTAATGTACTTTTATCCTTGGATTTGATGCTTCATTCTTTATTACTTCAGCCGCTCATATAACAATACTAACAATGGAGAATTAAGTTAACATCCTGCTTAAAGATGCTATCGATAACAAGCGTTATTAATATGAACGCTATTTACGTCAGTTTTACCTGTACGACACAAACACACAGCGTGGATGAATTCATACACCTTGCGAGCAAATGAAACGCGGCCTTCACAGTTCCCGCTTCAGGTTGTCGCTAACCTAATCCCAGGAATTGTTTTACGGCAGATTTCCGATAACTTGAGTACAGTCTTATTACGTACAAATGGACACCATGTATTGCGTGTGAAATTGAATCACAGTCACGGAAAATCGTAATGAGTAATATTATTGCCGTAATGTTGTATATTATTTATCGATTGTGCCTTGTCACTGTGTGCAACATGCGGGTCATGGGAATAAGCGCTGCAAGTGGGTCGAATTCTATTTATAGACGTACCCAGTTTACTGATTTTGGTGATAAGCGTGTAGGTGAAATG
>JAVCKZ010051645.1:0-17558 GCA_034780755.1 Lepetodrilus elevatus
CAACGTTCCCTTTAGAAAGTATACACTATTATGCACAAATATTGACAACTTTGCGTCAAATCGATGCATAGAAAATGGTAGCCTGCGTATTTTCACGAAAATGGGAGTCGAATACGCGCATTTTGCGCGTCAGGGCGAACCCTGTAGTATAGAATATGGCAATGATGATGAAAATAAGAGGATATTACACAATGTTCTATTTAATATCAACTTTATGTCCCGAGCTTCACCAAGTGCAAATACAATAATTTCATGAGGGACATAAAGTTAATATTAAATCAGTGTTTCAGATTGTGTTATCTGTACTTCTTGAAGTTTTATTGATAAAGATTTTTCAGTTGCATGTGTTTATTATTGCTGACTTTTATCATGTTTATGTACGGTAGCTCTTTGATCATGCACTGGCTCACAAGTACATATTATTTATTATTAAAACTGCATAGGAGAAGTATATCCCACATTGAATTGCCCCATCATTGGGTCCTTAAACTCCATATCTCTCCATGGCACTGATATAAGTGAATTCTATATCGGCCATCTGGCCTGATAAATCTTCTTCTTCCTTTCCCTCAGCTGATAACCTTCCCCACAGCCAAGGCTGAGCCACAGCACCGTCATCTTCTCAATGTTAGGCATACAGCTTCTCAATTCTAATGTATTCCTTAAATTGAAAACACCAGTCCTCATTAACCATTTAAACAGTTAACCAAGTTCAAAATCAGTTGAGAAACATGAGTTAAAATTAAATCAATCCCGGCAATGCGTTATGATCCGTATCACACTGGGATAATTGTCCAGAAGCCGATTCAAACAAAAGGTCAGCCTCTCTAATAAGGGGAATCTATTAATAACCTAGGCAGAGTTGTTATGAAAAGTTTGTTGGCTGGTCTGTGTTAGACACATGTGCTGTCAGATCCTACTAGCGTCCCCTCAACAGTTTAAACCTAGTTTACATGGCACCATTCTGCAACCAGATCTGGGCTTACAGAAGGAAGAGAGGCTGCCTACCATGTCTACAGCTGTGCCCAGCCAGGCTTAGTCCCGCTAGTTTGATATCCCGCTAGTCAGCTGGTAGCCTGGATGCTGGCCCGTGCTTGCTGGGTGAATAGACAGAAGGAACAAAGAAAGAGAGAGAGTAGTAGGATAGACACGGAGGGATAAGTGCTGTGAGGATATCACTGTTATCACATGGTGGTGCATAACTGGATATATTACCAGGATGTCTGTGACAAAAGGATGGTATAAACTGGTGAGTTTTGCATTGTTGTTACATTGAAAACAGTGTGATTGAGATAACCTTTGAATGGTGCCGAGGTATATTAGTCTAAATATTAGTCTGCTCAGTTTGAATGTCAGATGCAATGAGAGCTGTTACTATTGTTTTATTTACCCCTAGGAGATGTCACTTTTATTTTTTAATGTTTACATTGTTTAGATGTTTTGAGCTTTCTTCATACATTCATTTCTTTTAAAGATGTTAAATTAATCAGTTATTGAATGTTTAAATCACAATTGCAGTAGAAAACACTTTAAAATAAATTCCTTGTGAGTGAGAATATTTTCGTGTGTGTGTGTGTGTGTGTGTGTGTGTGTTATGATCTTCATAATGTTTATGTTATGTTTTGATTTGCACACAAAACAGTTACAAGCAACTGTATTTGTGCATATAGATTTAAGTTTCTTCATGACAGTAGTTATACTAGAAATTGCATTATACAGTGTGTATTTATCAACTAAACATTACATGCTTTTCATCTTCTACCAAGTTTATGGCCATGTTTTAGAATTACAAATATTGAAAACAGAATTATTCTTCTACCATGTCAATGTTGAGAAAGTTAAGTTTAACTTTTATGGATGCAACATCTTGCAACACTTTTGGTCAGCTTATCAGAATAGATAACAACTATGGCTTTCTTTTGTATATTTGTTTAATTTCACTTTTGTTATTTTTGTCTGACATTTTCTGTCTTCCCCTGCCTCTGTCTCGACTTCACCCTAACATAAACACAGGACACATGTCGGGACACATGCGGTCCATACCTTCTCCTGTTGATGGTGGACTTCTGTTGTCTTCCTCAGAGTACTACTATTACTATTAGAACTGCCCCTGCATTGTCTTTTGCAACAAATCATTCAAATTTGAAAGAGGAGTGAGCGTGTATTGATATTCTGCTGCAGCCTGACAAAGAGTAGGTCCCAGCTTAGAAAGACACGTATGGTTTATGCATTAGGGCTGCAGTAGTTCGATATGAGGCGTGCTCTTGTGGGGTGGGGGTGGCGGAAGCATACATGTGTTATTGTATTGGGCTGGGGGTGGGGGACGAGGCAGAACATACACACGCATCATTGATCTTTTTGTTCAGAGTTGTCAAAGGTTTTCTCAATGTTTATTTATAATTGAATTGTGGAAACTACTTGATTTGAGTATGGTACACATTAGTGAAAGTAACATGGTATGCACCCCGTATCTTGTACAATTTTAACTGATATCTGGGGAATTATTACTTCCATTATACATATATTATTAACATGTTTAAAGGTGGACATTGTGAAGGAACTTGTTTCTGTTTGTAAATTGCTATTTAATGAAATCTGGAGAGATCATTATAACTTTACTCAGGTAGTCGGTAATTTAATGTTACATATATCTTACAGTATCTCAATAATTGAATGCAAGCAAACTGAGATTAAAAATGGCAATTTAAAGATTTTCTCACGTTATACATGACATGCAATAGTTAATGCAGTGCTAGCAGTGATGGTAGCATCGTAGCATTGTCCCGTGTACATGGTGTACCAGTGTGTAGTTGGTTACATCACTAGGAAGGGTGGGGTCTGACATTAGCTGAACAACAGGAAGTTGGAGGTGGGAGATACGGCGACCATGACCAAACGTTCACACCAACATTGACCAATCCCTCAATCTCCATCCCCTAACCAGTATCATTAAATACTTGGTAATGTTTGTTGTATATGTTTATATATTGTCCGCTTGTCATCCAGTGTTATTTACTGCTGA
The DNA here is from genome assembly GCA_034780755.1 of Lepetodrilus elevatus. Lineage (NCBI taxonomy): Eukaryota > Metazoa > Mollusca > Gastropoda > Lepetellida > Lepetodrilidae > Lepetodrilus > Lepetodrilus elevatus. Next base: position 3,023 of record JAVCKZ010051645.1, read on the forward strand.
GCTATATGGAGTGTTTTGCCGCCTGGGTGATAATGGTATTGTGCAGACTGACCTCCTGTTGGCTGCCAGTAACTACCGTATGTGCTGATATTGATCCTGTTTAAGAAGACCAATTAACTACTAATTTCTTCCTGTCCAGTTTCCTTTGTTTGTGTGTGAGGCTGGTCACACCCTGGAATCTGGGTCCACTAGCTAGTGGCCTTTCTAGGACCTCTTTGGTAGGCTTTTCTGGCAGTAAATACAGGATTCTGTTTGGGGAACAGATTGCTCGTAATTGCATCAATCTGATGAGTCAGAAATGATTTGTTGACACATTTGCAGGACATGTGTGTGCGTTAATCAACTTGGTCCTTATTATTTGGGATATCTGATCTTCAACAAGTTTATGTTCTATGGTCAACTTCTTTAGTATGGACTCTAAGGATGCGATTCGGATATGTTATAAAGTTTACTTCTTGCTTTAAACTTATGTTTATTATTTTAGATATTGTGCAACACAGTTTTCTTGGTGTACTCGATCTGGTATGAGGAAGAATGTTGGTCTGATTTATTTGGTTTATGGTTTTATGAAATTATGAAAACAATCAACGTGATCAAAGCATTCCTAATTTATATGTATGAAAGTGTTTTTCTAGTAAGTTGCCAAGCAACTTGCATTACTCTTAACCCTCTCGATGCTGGAGGCAACCAGACATGTCTTACCACATGTATTTGTGCCTAATCCCCCAGGGAGAGGGTTAATTGTAGGATGCTGATTGGTTGATTTTGACTAATAATAGTCAATTTGTTCAAGAATCCAGGTGATATCAATGTTAATTAGTGTGTGCTATTTTAAGAAATAATTATAACTTAAAGTTGATTGATTGAGTGAATGACTGTGGCTATCACTGCAACGGCCGTTGGGACAATTTTTGAATTTTGTTAATTAATTACTTTTTTTTTATTCAAGTAGATTTTATTGAAGTTACGTTTATTTATTAATAAATATTAAATTAGTTTCAGAATTATTTCCATTTGTCTGACATAATGCGTGGATTTATGAAATGCTCCTTTGTTTTCAAAACTGATTACGTGACTTAAACAGATTCAAGCATTGTTTTTCAAATTTTGAAAATATAGGCCTCAGCTCGAGAGAAACATTTGACCTTAGATTGAAGTGAGGTCACGTTGCCTCCCAGCCAAACCGGATACTACAACATGTGGCTTTGACAATATTGCTGTGTAAATTATACTGTAATGCATGTAAATACATCAGATCTCTGAGGATGTTTTATGTGGACATTGATATACTACATCAGAAAAATGTTGACACACATATCCTGACTATTACAATTTGATTTCATATAATATAGATACTGTTATAAACATTAAAATATTGGTTTTTATTTTGTGTGAGGATTTCTCAGCGGTATTCAGAATATGAGATTCACATGCAAGACTGGCAGATATTGTTCTACTTCATATTGAAGACTAGGCCCTGGGCTTAAGTCAGTTTTTGGTGACAAAATATATAGCAAAAATGGACTTAGCCCCTTTATGAATACCGGCCCTGGTGTATTAACCTTTGCTGTTGTCAACACAATGCTTACTAGTGACAAAATATGATTACCTAAGATTTATGCAATTTTGTATAGGTCTCTAGTCTGTGGGAATATACACTGGATTGTCTAGACAGCAACTTGCACTTAGGCGTCAACATGTAAATGAGCTAACAAAGATGGTTTGAAGATTTGTTTATCATGGAGGTTCATATCTGTCTTTCTTCATTTATTCCAAATTCAATTACTGGCAGATGTGTAAACAGACTTCAATCTCTGATCCTTGGTTCACTGCCCTGTAGACAGGTCATCTGGTCATCTTTCTGGTCATCATTCTGATCCTGGTCATCTGGTCATCCTTCCAGTCATCCTTCTGGTCATTGTTCTGGTCATTGTTCTGGTCATCCTTCTGATCCTGGTCCGTCGCCTATGGGTGAGATATTCCCGCCACGACGTAAAACATTAATTCAAACAAAATCTGATCCTGGTCATCTTCTGGTCATCTTTCTGGTCATCCTTGCAGTCATCCTTCTGGTCATCTTTCTGGTCATCCTTCTGATCCTGGTCATCTTTCTGGTCATCTGGTCATCCTTCTTGTCATGCTCTGTTGAGAATAGGGCCAGGGCTATTCATAACCAAGTAGTAAGGTTTTAGAATGTCATGCACCTTCTCATTTAGATGCTGGCAGTACCACTATTAAATACTACTATGCTAGGTACCATTGAGAAAACTACCGGGTACCCATCCAACAGCTTGCTTTGTTCAGCGTGGAGTGAAAGAATACATTAAGCTAAAGAACACACTATCTTACAAAACCAAATACAACAACTATATAGACCAGCCCTGCTTGTTTGCTTTGTCAATGTATCACCCAATTCATGTGTATCATGTTTGGGTAGGCCAGCTATTATGTATGTGTACTGGGGTATTTGTGACAACGGATGAACCCCTTTGTGTGAGAAGAGTGTACCCACTGTGTGACATGCAAGCTATTGGTAATGTGACACTGACCTAGTCTGTGTTATTTCAGACCCACTGAGTCACTGACACACTCGGCCTTACGGTATGGTCATGTGCCCATCTATCGATTCATTGCCATTGTTACAACATGCACAACCTAAACATGTTTTTGTATGAAATCTATGGATTCATTACCATTGTTACAAAAATATGCATAACTTAAACTTATTTTTGTATGACATCATTATTTTGTAGTTTGGAATGTTGTGATCATAATGAGAGATTTTATTACAAATAATCTTAATTTTTAAATAGTTGATTTGTTCGATAACCAAAATAACTAAAAATGCCTGATTCAAATCAATGGTAGATACATGCATGTACAAGGAGTGAGTGTGGCCTCAGCTAGATCTATAGTTACGTAGATTGTTGTCCAAGCAGTACCAGTGTTAACTGAGAAGAAGCGTCCCTGCTCCAGATCATGAATCCTTAGATTGGAGGTTTTCATCAAAGTTTACAATTTCAAAGCAAGCAGCTGCTGGCCAGTGGTCAGTGGTTTATAGTGGTCAGTGGTTTACAGTGGTCAGTGGTTTACAGTGGTCAGCAGTTTACAGTGGTCAGCGGTTTACAGTGGTCAGCGATTTACAGTGGTCATCAGTTTACAGTGGTCAACGATTTACAGTGGTCAGCGGTTTACAGTGGTCAGCGATTTACAGTGGTCAGTGGTTTACAGTGGTCAGCGGTTTACAGTGGTCAACATTTTACAGTGGTCAGATGTTTACAGTGGTCAGCGGTTTACAGTGGTCAGCGGTTTACAGTGGTCAGAGGTTTACAGTGGTCAGAGGTTTACAGTGGTCAGAGGTTTACAGTGGTCAGCGGTTTACAGTGGTCAGAGGTTTACAGTGGTCAGCGGTTTACAGTGGTCAGCGGTTTACAGTGGTCAGATGTTTACAGTGGTCAGCGGTTTACAGTGGTCAGAGGTTTACAGTGGTCAGAGGTTTACAGTGGTCAGATGTTTACAGTGGTCAGCGGTTTACAGTGGTCAGCGGTTTACAGTGGTCAGCGGTTTACAGTGGTCAGCGGTTTACAGTGGTCAGAGGTTTACAGTGGTCAGCGGTTTACAGTGGTCAGAGGTTTACAGTGGTCAGATGTTTACAGTGGTCAGTGGTTTACAGTGGTCAGAGGTTTACAGTGGTCAGCGGTTTACAGTGGTCAGAGGTTTACAGTGGTCAGAGGTTTACAATGTTTATTGATGCCAGAGTTTCTCCGGACATATTCAGACACTGACCAGTAGAAGCCGCAGGCTTCATGAGGAACTGGAATCGAGGGGTTCACGCGAAAGTGCTGGAGTTCAAAAGTTTTTCTTAAATTTTGTATACATCTCCAATAATCACTGCTAATGGAAATGCTCCTATTTTTGTTTATAAATGTTGAATGTTGTCCGTTTCTCTTTATGTAGAGGGATGTACGGCTACTTTATGTGAGTGTGATGGCTACTCTCTAGTGGGATGGTGGAACTGTACCTTTTGACCTTCTCCCTGCTGAATAAAATCAAAGTGTTCTATTTCTGCATGTGATCAGGCAAGTTAACTCGCCTTCAGCAGGGAGAGGGTTAACAAGGTACCTATCCCTCAATATATGAAAGCTGGAAAAAATGCTAAAATATATATATTTTTAAATGTAGAAATGGACAAAACAAACAAATAATGTCACCATAGTAATACAGACATTTCTGTAACCTGGCAACTACCCTGGCTAATATACAACTCGTGTATAATTGATGTCCGTACTCGGGTCTGCTGGCCGCAGTAATCATCCTTTGTTGTCCAACTGGTTCAGGTACTCTAGCTTCAGGGGTCCACTTTACAGCTATCACTTCACTGACGACTTGTTGATATGTGGTGCACTTCTTGCAATGTTGTAGCCTTACCATGTCTACAGGATCCTGTGATTTGGTCTGACTCATCGGAATAATGCTATCTTTGATATGCTTATGGCAACTTGTGGAGAGCATCATGTGAGAGCCTACGAGGAGATAGGATATCAAGGGTCTGGAATTATTTGATTTGGCCCCTTGAATTATCAAATGAAAAGGATTTGAGGTTACAGAGGCAGAAACACAGTTTAGTAGCAGACGATATACCTGACTGAAAGCTGTCTGTAGAAAACCAGTTGGAGTTGCAGAGCCGGAGATACAGTTTAATAGCAGACGGCTTGCCTGACTGGTAGCAGTCTGTAGAGAACCAGTTGAGTATTGATTGGGGGTCCATGTGACAGAGTTTATGCGGCTAAATATAATCGGTCGAACATCATCTCCTAGAGCAACACAGTGACAAGCATTGAGTACTTATCTTGTGCTAATTTCATGTCAATTGTGGGAGGTATTTAATATTCATGGCACATTCGGGACTACTTTGATGGGCTTGCAGGAATAACCAGCGTAACGAGGTTTGACTGACGCTGATCTGAGGACCAAGATCCTACATTTCCTACGGGGATCTCTCTCTGTGTTGGAGCAAGAGTTGAAAGCTGTCTGGACCTCAGCTAAAGGACTCGTTGTAATCCGACTAATTGGTGGCAGTGAGACCCGACTAGCCACGGCCACTGTCTTAGGGCTGGCCTCAGGTCAAGACTGCCTCTGGTCAAGACAGCTGGAAGAGAAGGCCATGCCATCACTGACCACTGTCTGAATGTCATGTCCATGGTGGTCGGTCAACCAACACAAGCCAGTTTCTCGTGACAAACAGGCGGTATTCTGCAGTGTGCATTCTCCAGGGAGCACGTGTTGTGTATACAAAGCCTCATTACACTGCATGGAATTATCAGTTTGACAGTAAACGCTGGAAGAAGACAGGATTCAGCCTCTGGGAATAGATTATCACAGGTTTGCTGTAGACGAAGACTGCTTGGGAACCAGAGTGAATTCCATATATTGATTCTTTGGATCTTGTGAATGGACTGTCTCGCCAATTCAGGACTTCATATTCTAACAGTTTGATTTAGACCCATTTCAACAGTGTCATTTTAGTGATGATTAATCCGCAGTGTGGTTATTGAGGAGGATATATTGTGAAGAGGGACACGAGGCAGCGGAAGTGCTAGCAGACCACTTCCTGTATTGATGACGACAAACATGGCAGCCTCCGGCACCGTATATAGAAGTGGTTCACGTTTCTCCACGTTCAATTGACATTGATTTCTTGGAGGATGTCTCAGGGGCGATGTCATTAGTCAGCTATTTTGGAAACTGTTCCTCCGTTTCAAGGGATGTCATTGCATGTTGTACTCCCAGACAGATGGGCGATACGGATGTACTGGTAGGAAATACGAGTTGTTAGCTCATTGGTCGATATCGAAAGTCCATGTTTCGTGATATCGTCTGCAGAACAGCAGACAGGATCTATTTATCTCGGGAGTAGGAGACTTTCAGCAACGTGGAACATCGCGATCATCGATAACAGCTCAGTGTTGGACTAAAGTGTTTACACGATATTCCTTGGAAACATAGCAATATTATTCAGATCGATTTCAATTTTTTGTTGAAATTGATATTTATGCCTCTGACACTTACGACATTCCTCATGAATATATGAATATTTAAATAGCATTTGTCTTTACTGTTGAATCATATTCATGTTGAGGATCAAGGGATAACGGAATGTCTATGATGGTTGACAATTGACAGGGAATCCATCAGTGTTTGATATTTGATATTTGATGTGCTCGGCTCGATTCCTCCTAGAACAATCAACAAAGTTCATGACGCCGTCACACAACATATTACAACCACCACAACCTGTTTACATTGACATACGACAGTCATAATCTCGACACAGTCATAATCTGGCTTGTATGGTCATGGTATCACATCGCTGCTGAGCTGGGAGACGCGGTCGCTACGTTCAGAAGCCAACGCTGAGAACTACCAGTTTTTAAGAAAGTTCAGACAGAATTCTGCATTAAAAGGAAATCTCCAATCTCTGGTGATTTTTGCCGCTAACAGCTGCAACGTGATTGGGTGAAGCAGCCAGGTCTCAGTGCACGTCTCAGTGGTGTGCTTCTCCCCTGATAACTTCAAATGTGTGCTACTAGGTGACTGGGATATCTGGATGTGTGGACACTTTATGTAAGCTGAAGGAATCTTATCCAAGTGTTTCTTGCTGTTTGGGAGATTATGCAGTGATGTATTAGAGAGAAGAGATGCATTCCTCATAATAGAGACAGCGTTCTTACTGCTTCATTGGCCGTCCTGACCATGGTCTGTGATTACCTACTCTGACTATGTACCAGTGTGTACTCTGACTATGTACCAGTGTGTACTCTGACTATGTACCAGTGTGTACTCTGACTAGATACCATGCTGTAAGGCTCATAGATTAAACTCAAGAGGAAGATTTTGACAGAAAAGAAAAATAATCAAGACATTTCCTTACGGCCATTGTTCATTGAGACTGTTCTGTGACTATTCTGTATGACTGTATACAATGGTATGCTGTGACTAAATGTCATACAGCAGATTAATGCCAAGAGGAAGATTTTGACAGAAGAAATACAAGTTGTATATTCATGAAATACAAATTACATATTCATATGTGGGCATTGTTGCTATGACACAGCATTATGCCATCGTAAGCCGAGGCTATTAGCGAGGCAACAATGTTAAGTGCGGAGTTTGAACTGAGTTTTATCTGAGTCGCTGGAGTTGTGAACTCCCTAGTGCCCGGGACAAGGATTGTTTGTTGGAAGTGTCCTCGAGTCAATATTTCTAAGTGTTCCTGTGTGCTCTGACATCGGACACACAATCTGCAGTCTGCCTGTCCCTGTTTTAGATTAGCTCGTTACATAATCTGAGTTCACAGAACACAAACTAGACCTGGTCAAATGTTAACAGAAGAACCAGCCTTTTAAGCTGTTCCTGTCTCATTCAGACTGACATTGACTCAGCCAAATTCAAGATTCAGCAAGATTCGCAATTCCGGGAAATACACCATTCACAGTTTCATCATTCTAATTCATTCACTGAGATTTGTGGAGATTTTCATTGAGCTTCTCTGAGTCCATTCATTGAGATTCTCTGCGCCTGTTGTGAAGATATGTCAGTGAGCATGTTGATGGAGTTCCTAATTGAGTGAATATTATAATTGAACAGGATCTGTTTTGCTACTATCTCTTTGTGTGACACCCCTATTACAGTTCACTGAGTGACAGATCTGTTAAATTGAGGAAGTTGCTTACATTCTGGGCAATTTTCTTCTGGGACGTAATTTGAGCTTTATGTCCGAGCAGTAGTAGCTCGTTAAGATAATATTTGACAGGAAATCACTGTGGTGCTGTATGTTTCTTTATATCAGCAAAGTGGTGTGTTTTTTATAACATCATAATATACAACATCGGCTACTGGGAATACTGGCTACTGGGAATACTGTTTGAGATTACCTCCAACTATTTGTATGGACATGGTCTACTTGATCCAATTCCTGCAGTTCACGATACAGTAAGTTTAAGATTTACAGCTATACGCTACTGTGTGTTAGAAATCGTGACTGCTGGTTATAGAGGCACCTAGTAACTACAGAAAAATCTGTGTTCTGTCAGGATATGAAACTTTGTAATCATAAAATTGAATTGAGCTCGTTTCCTGTTCTGACTAATGTGCAGTATTAAACCAATCAAAAATTCAAATAATATTTTGGAAATTTGAGAAATTAGAAAATTTCTGGAGCAGAGTTGTCTAATTGAGGATAGCCAGTGCTGTATGCTAGGCCGACTGAATGTTAGACTCTGAATGTTAGACTCGTCTAACAACATCAAAACACGGACAGTGTGTGCCTTCAAGTTGGTCGTCTGTTTGTGTACGCTCGGCCAGTCTGTAGTAAGATGACCAGTGGACGATGTCTCTGGAGATGATGGTCAAATAAGGAGTATAAAACAACAACAAATATTTTACCAAGTCGCTCAACACTTTTTGAATATTCTTGCCTGAACGTACGAATTATCCTGTTTTGGTGAAAGTTTGTGATTCAATTGGCTGCAGTGATCTTTGTTAATACTCAGAGGATTACGCTTGATTCCGGATCACATTCCGTATCGCCGGAGCTCATTCCGTATATCGCTGGACCACATTCCGTATATTGCTGGACCACATTCCGTACCACAATGTGTGAGGCTGCTGACACTCTCGGTGAAGTTGTCCGGAGGAAGAAGAAGTCGCCAGTGTCGGAGTGTCGAGACAGCTTCCAGGTGAGTCCATTTCTAGTAATAGTATCACAAATTTCATGCTGATTTTTACTGAGATATTACTGCTTCTGTGTAAGTGAAAGATTCCTGCGTAAAATAATTCACTCACTCACTCCCTCCCTGACGTCACTGCAGTATTACTACTGTCACATCACTGCAGTATTACTACTGTCACATCACTGCAGTATTACCACTGTCACATCACTGCAGTATTACTACTGTCACATCACTGCAGTATTACTACTGTCACATCACTGCAGTATTACTACTGTCACATCACTGCAGTATTTGATGCTGCTAACTGTCATCCTGGTAGTAATTGGCTTATCGTGACCTCTGTGCCTGTCATCCATCATTCCTGTCGTCTAATTAACCTTCTAATTGCTGTCGACTGGAATGTTGTCCATTGTCCATCATCTGGGTTGTCTGCATGTTTAACCCTCTCCATGCTGAAGGCAACCAGAGATGCCATAAATAGCTATATGTGCCTAATCCAGCAGGGAGAGGGTTAAATAACCTCGTTGCTATCAATTGTCAGCTGGAACTGCTCTGTACAGTTACATAATGGACACGGTTAATCCTTTTCCTGCTGGAGATATCCAGAGATGCCGGAGTATAAAGCAAGGTTAAATACAGTCATGGAAACTGTCGTACAATGCTTATCAAAATATATCATTGGCAAAGCTACCTGTTGCAAGAGTAATAAATTTCAATTTGGCATTTATAGATCCTTGAAATATATTGAAGCAGCCATAAAATCTCAAACACGGTCCATACATATTTCAAATATGCATTTATTATTTGATAACTTAATAGTGGAGGGGGTAACCTAGTTATGTAGGTTATAGTTTTTATGCACATAAAGATATCCAAGTGGGTGAGTTTCACCATTGGAAATTTCTCACACATATTTATGGTAAACGAAAGTAAAACAATCTTCATGAAAGGTTAAAATAACATATTTTTTATTTTTTTTTAAGGCTTACTTTCCTCAAAACACGACATGTTTGTAATTTTATCTAAACCCGACCTAAACTTCTAAATGTTTCTTATCAGTTCAAGAAGGCATCGGTTTACCAAATGAGTTTCTGATTAGCTAAGTCTAGTTCCGCATATCTGTTTCTGTATCTGGTTGCCTGGTTACAGATAGGATCGGCAGTGACCATTTCCACGTGGTTGTGCAGGAATTTAAGAAAGTACGTTAGCGATTTGTTTCCATGAAGTTAAGAGATGGACACTCTCACATCAAAGGTAAACGCCCGGACCTGTGGTAGTTGTGGACTTCCTGCTGGACACTCTCACATCAAAGGTAAACGCCCGGACCTGTGGTAGTAAACGCCCGGACCTGTGGAAGTTGTGGACTTCCTGCTGTTCGAGTGGGTCAGTGCTGGTTCTAATTCGTTAGTGTGGTTCGTTAGCGGCAATTAGTTGAAGTAGAACTAGAGATTGGACAAACACTTCGAGGTATGCTTCCTGTAGGCATACAGTTTTATTAGCAAACACTTGACAACATTTCCTGTTGAAGGTGTTAAGTCAAGACTGAAACTTTTCTTAGAATATTTCCATCATTACCAGAATAAATCACAATCAGGAGGTGAGTTAACAAGAAATTATCAATAAAGCTTATCGCCAGGTATGGCCACAAGCCAGTCGGGGCTTTGAATATGCACAGAATATACGTAGGCGTGTCAAAGGTGAAAGCACACATATAGTCAAATACTATTGAAATGCTTATCACAACCAGCAGAATATTTTACAGCACCTCAGACAGTTGTTCACATGCTTTTACCTTTAACGTGCACATGCATATTCTGCACGCATTCAAAACTCTAAGATGGTTTATGACTTATCAAATATGATATCACCAGAAAATGATCAATAGAACGGATACAGTTGATCACCAGAAAATGATCAATAGAACGGATACAGTTGATCACCAGAAATTATCAATAGAACTGATACAGATGATCACCAGAAATTATCAATAGAACTGATACAGATGATCACCAGAAATGATCAATAGAACTGATACAGATGATCACCAGAAATGATCAATAGAACTGATAAAGATGATCACTAGAAATGATCAATAGAACTGATACAGATGATCACCAAAAATTATCAATAGAACTGATACAGATGATCACCAGAAATGATCAATAGAACTGATACAGATGATCACTAGAAATGATCAATAGAACGGATACAGTTGATCACCAGAAATGATCAATAGAACTGATACAAATGATCACTAGAAATTATCAATAAAACTGATACAGATGATCACCAGAAATGATCAATAGAACGGATACAGATGATCACTAGAATTGATCATTAGAACTGATCACAAGAACTCAGCAGAACTGATAAGATCACAAGAACAACTGATTGTGTGTTCACCATGTTCACAGTGTAGCTACCGTGAGTCAGAATCCTTACCAGGAGATGTGTGTGGGTTGTCTCCCTTCCACTGTAAGAAAGCATTTCTCTAGACTTTAGATGGACCATGCCAGTCAGTATTAGGACATAGTTAAGTAGTAATCTGGGAGGGAACAATAAGCATTTAATAATAGTTTATAGTTTTCCAATGATATGTCCAGTCTAGTGTTCCCATGACTGGTTTGTTATCACAGACATTCATTAACAGTTAGTTGTAAGTTATCATTAACAGTTAGTTGTTGTAGGTTATCATTAACAGTTAGTTGTTGTAGGTTATCATTAACAGTTAGTTGTTGTAGGTTATCAGTATCAAGTGAAACAAGGCTGACAGGTGACCAGAACCCACAATACCTGTTTAACCTCCATCATGCTGGGGGCATTAAAATTAACAAAAATGCGTCACTAATTTAATGCAACCTATATTTTAGACGTAAATGCGACACCAATACAATGCGAACGATCATGTCTCCATAGTCCATACATGTTTTATTCTGGTACTTACCTTGCACAGCAATTAAACGCGACAATACAGCGGTCGCATTCGCATTAATATTCTGCTCGCATTAATTTCATGATTTACAGTATATTCCCAATAGAGCAGTGATGTCTATAGGAGCCATGTAACTGCCGGTATATTCCCAATAGAGCAGTGATGTCCCTTACCCCAGCAGTGATATGGCCAGAGGAGCCATGTAATCATGTATTTGCTTCGTGGTTATCGATGAAGCTGAATGGGTCCGTTCATCAGGAACCACTGCCACACTTATGTAAAGAAATCCACACGCGCCTTGAATCTCAGCAATCACCTTGCACTACTGGTTTCATCTCGCTAATGGGATGGAGCGGGACATCCGTTAAATAATGTCACGGACCTGTGACGCACAACAGGCAAAAAAGTGATCCACTCACTGAACAAATAAACCCACTCACCAAATTAAAGCACACACACCCTGCATCACACAGCTTCTGAACACTCGTATAGCTGGTCAGTTGATGGTTGTTTTACGTTGGATACTTGGATGGACGCTGACATGGACGCCGACATGGACGCAGTTTGTGAAGTTAAAATCACCATTACTGATACTGAACTGGAAGTCTTTGCCGACGGCGATCAGGTGAGGATGACATCATTATAGTAAAACACCCCAGTCAAACAGGAATTAACAAATTGTCATACGTTACAACTACAGAGATAGTTGGAAGTTTATCCCAACATTATGTAAATATTGTCGAACTGGGTAAAGTGTTTCTTAAAAAGTTAAATATTGGGTTTTTTATTCCTGGTTGAAGTTGCTATCATAGTACGTAGTAGTCTCTGGTTAAACAACATTAGAAGTTGTTATTTTGTCTGTACTGTCAGTCAATCACAACTCTAGAGTTTGTATGGGTCAGATTTTACATCCTGTGGTATCATTTTCGCATCAACTGGTTTAACCCTCAGTGTCACAAGGACTTGGTGATCTCGGTTTGTTTTGCTGGACAGACAGACACAGACAGGCAGACAGACAGACGGACAGACAAGACAGTGGACGTAGACTGGCAGAAGATCTGAGGTACAGGACTGAGTTCCTCCGAGATCAACTTCTTTGTACTGCCCAGTGTGACATTTCAGATGTTTGTTCAGGATTTACTGGACAACATTAACACACAGGCCAGGATTGTAGATGTTCGCAGTTCATTATTTCTGCTAGAATGATGTTTACAATCCACTTGTCTCCGTCACCTGTCTCTTCTACATTGTCTGTCACAAAGTCTCCTCACAAATGTCAACTCAAAATGTCTCAGTCATTCAGATTGTCTCTGACTTGTCTGCACAGCTTGTTTGCATGCATGTAACTCTCGCTATTTGCCTTGACGGTTTTCTTCACAATATCTGAATATATACAGCCAATAAGTGAACGAATTAAAGTGAGTGTGGTGTATTATGTTGGATTTGTAGTTTGGTTTGGTCTAGTTATATAACCAGGTTTTTTCTCATGATTAACAGGTGGTTGTCGATAGTTCAATCTGCAGACGTGTGGAAGAAATATATTCCTAATATGGCACCATTACCTGTAGCTAAAGTTAAGTAGCGAAAATTAGATATGTATGACCAGATTTGTGGTGAATTTGAAGTGATAATTCATATACATGCATCATGCTGTGACTCGTATATCTCTAATCACATCTGTTATATTGCTTGTCCAATGTCGCGTATTACTCATAGTTTTCCTGTCTGATCGCCTATCATTTACCTGTCGTTAACCTGCAGTTTACCTGTACTGTCAACGCAGGAGTCACACTGGGACGTGCTGGGTTTGCTTATCACCATAGTTACAGAACAGAACAGAACAGAACCATAGTTACAGAACAGAACAGAACATAAGTTATTATGAGGATACAGAAATGATAGCATGTTCTTTAATGTAACCTTTATTACATAGTTATGCATCAATATCCATACTTTATGTGGATTTGGGAGCATATTAGGTCTGGCTGGCAAATAATGAGCTATGATTTAATATGTAGTTAATGAATTTAGTGATTATTGTTTTAGTATAATCTACAATCATGTAATGGTTTTACGTTGGACTGCAATCATGGTATTTGTGATGTAATTAACATTTGGATAACAAGGGTGATGGGGTAACCATGATCATGTTACCATAGTAATTGAATCAGTCTCATTCTGATACCTGTGGGCATTAATATCATTACGAAAGTTGTTTATAGATTTGTTGTTCCCCAGTCACGAAAACGCTGGTAGACAACTGCATCACAAATTTGTTGGAGAATACATGTACCGTACGGTAGCTCTTTTTTTTTATGTTTCACTTCAGTGAACATTTAACCCTGCATCTGTCTAGGGAGTTAAAACAAAATATGCCATTGTTTTGATTTTAAAGATGTTTACCAGTCAGTAGAGTATGCCAATTATTTTAGCTTTTTATGGTGGTATGACAGAATCAGTTACTGTCTGATGGTGGTATGCTGGACTGAATGTTGGTTGAGGTGACACTGGGTTCTCTATTCTGTGATTGGGGGATGCTTTCAGTGATTGGGGGATAATGCTTTCAGTGATTGGGGAATGCTTTCAGTGATTGGGGGATGCTTTCAGTGATTGGGGGATGCTTTCAGTGATTGGGGGATGCTTTCGTTAACTTTGTCCTCATCTCGTGTGACCATGTCAACAGACAGCCATGATATGGACAGACCTCGAGGCGTCCGCTAGCAGCCCCGGACTGCGCCAGCTTCACACCTCAAAGAAGTGTGAATCAATCCCCACAGTCCCCACTGCTACTGCTAATCTAGTCTGTGTCACACCTTGTTCTCACCCAAAAACTCCTATTGAAAATATTCCCCTATATCAGTTAAGCAAGTCT
>JAVCKZ010051656.1:0-17551 GCA_034780755.1 Lepetodrilus elevatus
TGTGTGTGTGTGTGTGTGTGTGTGTGTGTGTGTGTGTGTGTGTGTGTGTGTGTGTGTGTGTGTGTGTGTGTTTGTGTCTCTGTGTGTGTGTGTGTTTTCAAGATTAATTCTATATTGATGAAGTACTTCCGTATGAGCTTGAAGTGTACAGACATAACATTCTTCTATATTTAGGTATTGGTTTTCCCATTACAACTTTCACCCAATTTTTCCAAGCGGCCTCTTTGTGTAGCCGCATATACCTTTTAATGTTTTTGTTCCATTACGAGATGACGTCAGTCACTAAGTACACCTTCGTGCAAACAACCTCGTGGCTGACAAGCCGTTGTCGAAGACGGAGTATAACACACGCTACCTAGGCAAAGTGCTACAAAACAATTCTAGATCGAACTGTTCAACACATTACCCGGGGTGATGAAGACGGTGGTTACGAAAGTAGCATCTACAGGCAGTCCGTGGAAGCCAGGAAACGGACTGGAATAGTTTATTGTTAAGACAAGAACTGCGTTCACCGTAACTGATGTAAATGCCACCCTGTCTGCCAAGTTGTTGGGTTATTTTTCATACAAGACGTGTAGGATTTGTCTATGGTTGTAATGAATCAAATGTTACCATATCTGAATATACAGTTCATGTGTGTTGTATCTCACTGCTGTGTGAACCATACAGAATAACTAGTCGATATGATATTAGTTGGAGATGAATGATTCGTAGCATCATATTGTGAATTTGCTGTTTTACCCGGTTTTCAATGGTATTTCAGTTAACTCCTATTGTTCATTTCCTAATGGTGAAAACACAGGTAGAACTATAAAGTGTTAAAGTGGGTAGGTCATCTTGCCAGAGGTCACTTCCTAGGTTTATTACAGATACAGATATCCTTCCTCTACAAATATTTTGAACAAAGTAGAATTGTTATTTTTCGAGCAGGAAGCTGTTATCATAGATACGGCGTCAAGTGTTTTGTGGTAGAGTTGTGTTCATATGTTTCTATAGTTGCTTTTCATGCAAAGATGATCTTGCTACTTTAACCTCAGAACCATATATACGTCATGACTGGTGCAGATGCACCGAGGTTGTACCATACAGAAAATAACTGGCTTTTGTGCCAATCCTTTTGTTTCGAACAATAAAATATGTTTAAACCATACAGAAAATAAATGATCAATGTCCTATGGAGGTGGTGCGTGATGATGAACATCCTCCGCGAAGAATTCGAAGATGCACCATTGACCTCGATCGTCGACATCAAGAGTGTGCCGCTTTGATAGTGGTTGAAAAGGGTTGGAAGATACAATTTAAACAAAAACACTTCTTAGGTGTCCTTACTGGGCTTAATGCACGTTTTTCTCTCTCGCGGCTTAATGTACGTGAAACGTAACGGAAACCTACCACAACGCTTCAATATAAAATTCCATTAGGTTCTCCATGCAAGAACTCGAGCGAGTAACCGAGTTGGAAATGTCCTTTGCTGTTTCTTTAGTTTCTATATGGAGAAAATCGAAGCCTTTTCTTTGTCATGGCTTTTGTTGTAACCATTATCTTCACAGAAAACACGTTCTAGAACATGTACACTCAATGTTGGACATATCAAAAGTGCATGCAATGCATTCAGGGCAGGCCACTCCGTACAAAACTGTGTAACTCAAACAGTAACTTCAATCTTAGCCATAGATGATAGACTAAACCATTGGCATTACGAAAGATGGTGTTACGGTTATCTTAGTTCCTCCTTTTCTTACAGAACTATCCATGCGCCATGTTCCAGAAGCTGTTAGTGTAAGTTTGTTGGGTTTTTTTAATTGGTGCTTAGTGTCACTATCAATATTCTTTCACGACTTGTCAGTTTAGGGAAGGAGGAAACCTGCAACATCCGTAGCACTGAATGTTGCAGTAAAGCTGCGAGCACCGGCTGGTACTGACAAGACATAGGATGATAACTTCATTGTCACTCTACAGGCATCATATCGCGTCAGAAATTCAACTTTTACGAACATTGATTCCGGGCTCGCGGGGTTGGATGTGAACCTGGAACATTTAGCTCCGAAGTCCAACGTTCTATCACTGCGCTACCATCCGCCCCTGTTGTATAAAGTAGTGACATCTTCAAGACTTCGTGGAGGACAATTATGTTTGACTCTTTAAGAGATTATCAAGTGTTCCTCAACAAAAGGGTAAAGGATGTCGTTATACGTATAGACTAGACGAATAATCCCAAAATCAGCTTTCTAAGTAAAAGTGGGAACTCTCATTTTCGGATTCAGCGACCTCAAATCATCTTAAAGTAACACTTGAGTTCCAACTTTTACTCAAAAATGCTTCTAGACTCTTAACGGAGGCCTCTTTTCAGAAATCGCGTCTAGTCTAGTATACAAAAGTGTCGGGATCATGGCTCCAGAGTGTTCCTGAGTCCTCACCTCTACATCGTGGATGGCGTGTCTGTTGGACAGCGATGACCTGTTGGCTCTGTTGCTGGACACGGAATGGGTGGTCTCCTTGTTGTTCTGTGGCCTCCACACCACAGAGGAGAACTTGGAAAACAGCTTCTGCTTAAACAGCTTGGTTGTGAGTGTATATAGAACCGGGTTTAGGGCACTGTTGACCGGAAGGACGAACACGACCATCCAGGCGTACAGGCCACCGCTGATTTTTACTCCTGGAAAGAGAAAGTAAAATTATTGAATCGCAAAATAGGTCTAAACATTGACACCAACTCAACACCAGATTGTCGATATGGTTGACTATATTATCATCACATTGACTATATAATGCCCCTTGCTTTGTATCGCTACAATAATTGAGAATATGATACTCTCTAAAACTATTGTATCGATGAATGCGGTTTGTGCAACCAGACATACATTTGTAACAGGTCCCTAAAATTTGACTTACTATCAATTGTATAGAACTGTTCTTGAAAATATGGTCATTGCATGATAAGGACGGAATTGTACTCATGATAACAATAAACTATTTGTATGCACAAACGTAGTTCAACCACAGTTTATGCTAAACTAGGTTTAAGCGACGAGTTATACTACTATCGGTATGATTCTTAAACTACGGTTTAACTAAACTACGTCTGTGCATATGGACCCTAATGTTCAATTCCTATGCTACGGTGCATAGTAGGCAGAAACATATGAATCCTTTAGGACATTTGTCATTTACACATGACAATAATTATACATTCAAAGGATCACAAATTGGACGTACCACTGGCAATATGTAGCTTATGAATATCGTTCTCTTGATTCTGTAGTATTCTAATTTAGGTAATGACAAAATAACCAATTTACCCGATGGAATTTCCAAATACTCTAACTACGTTCTATTGCAGTTTAATATCAACCCAGAAAACATGCATACAGACATCCAGATCTAATCCTAGAGCTTTGGTTTCCATATATATAATACAAATTACAGGAAACTTCCGTGCACGTAGATCTATCCTTTGAATTATAGTGAAAATTACCAGGTAAGTTTGCATCTGTGCGTCTTGCACCTATCAACGCGTCATGCCACAGGAATTGGCTTTAATCTAAATATACACTGCCTCGATTAAACATGCACAACACATATTTAGGTGTTGACGGCGGATGTGCCCACTTCGGAGGAACAACGTTGGATATATACCATATGCCAAGTCTTCTAGGAATTACATGCAAGATGCATTACCATTGGATATTAAGTAAATACATCCTACACTTCCGCTTGTAATATTGGCTCACTTCCTGTCAAGGTAAATTCCTCTAGCAATGTATACGCTGTGTATGCAGTAAGCTTGCTGGCAAAGAGACTGTATTCGTTATTTGTTCCCCACCAACGAAAGCAGCACGGAGGAGTATGTAAATATATTGAAGAGTATGAAAAATGTATTAGTGCAAAGTGAATGCTTTATCATTCAGAGTCCCCGGACCAAACAACACCATCTCTAGCAAGTTATGACTGTCGTATCATTTTCAACGTTTTCTGGAGCTGACGGATGAGGTGAAGAATATTAGTGTTCATTAATGTTGACTTAATATTGACTTTGTTCGCTTATCATGGTATGTAGCTTTTATTACAAACAATATTAGCTTTATTATCAACGGTTAATAACTAAAGCCAGCCCTATGATAAGAAAGGTATACATTAATATTCTCTTATAGAGAAAATGCAAAATATATTGCAGAATGTTATTATTGACAACCTTTATAATTTCCATCTAAAACATTTTAACGACTTATTCCTTAAAGGTATACATACAATCACGGTTTATTGACATAGTTCATGGTGAAAGGTATTTACATGAAATTGTATTTATCTACACAAGTACATTGGAAGACAATCGACATGTTTCACATGTCACATTGATTTTCAATATTTTCACTATTTTTTTAAGAATACAAATATTGAAAACCAGTAGGACATGCGGAAATGTCAAAATAAACGTGAGTGTATGCCTTTAAGGAAAGTATACATTTATGGATCTCTGGGAATTGCAGGCAGGCTTATGAATATTTATCCTAATATGTTATTATACTCCGCATGTTAGAGGCAGCCGAAGACAATACCGTATAAGCTCTTGTATTTATCTTTTTGGCTACATCTCTACCAGACCGTTAAAATATATATTCATGAAATAGTGATGATCTGTATTTAGAAATTCGTACACCACAAGCAACGTATTTTTACAGAGATATATTATTGCGTGAATTGGGGTTTAGAGCCTTGTTCAATATTATTTCATTCATATCACAGCTGGTGTGTTTTGTATGCAAATACCCTGCTTAAAGTAGGCAGGATTTAGACCGCCTGTTGGTGCTATTACTCAAGGAATATCTTGTCGCAGTTAGAACAGGTATACCCACTATTAGTAACTATCAGCCGACCAGTGCTTGCCTTGTCCCTTCGATGTTGAGCGTAAAGCAGAAGAGCATGTACTATCTTTAAGATGTTAACGTATTTTGTATTCTCAATAACGCTGTTCGTGGGTATGAAAGAGCACCAAACACAATTATCATTTATATTGCTACGATTTTGACGTGTGTGGAATTATGTCCATGTATGAATCTCAATGATTGAGGAGTTTACAATTACAAAGTTTAGCGAAGTTGTATTTAAGTAAAATGATATTATGGTTTGACAACAAGCTTTCATAATCGGCGTTTCTGATGTCAAAACACCATTGCGTTGGAACATGGAACAAAATTGCAATTGGTGCCAAAATGAGAAATAGTTTCGCGTGGAGAATGTCACAGGCCAGTGCTGAGCTTCTCAATCAGCATCTGTGTATCTTGTTATCTAACTATTCACATAATTCACATAATTCCACCTGGAGTTGTAAGTGAGATTCACGACAAGCATCCAAACCCCGCATAGCGTAAGTTAGCTTATCGTATAGTTAAATGCTATCGGAATGCACGTAGGTTAAATGCCTGGAAAACGCTTGCATTATTTGAATGATTCAATTAACACCAGGCCGAGAGATTACGAAACATACTGAGTACGATTGCATGTACAAGCTCAAATTGTATATGGGGTTTGTGAACAAACCTTTAAGCTGAGTATGAAATCGTACTCAAATAAAAGTTTCGTAGTCTCGGGCCCATGATCCGGATGCTTTGCTTACGATTGTTCGTAAGGGATTTTTAAGGTGATATTCCATAGGTATAGTATTAGTTACCAGCGTGGTTTCCATGGTGTACGGGTTTTTACAAGCTGAAATTTATCGTAGGCCCCGAGACCGCAGGATGCCGTATAAAAACCCGTATCCGTGGATGCTTACCTTCATATCCTTTAATATTAAAAACTGTCAAATAGTGGCAGTTTTTCAGATGAATTGATACCGTGTGCTTCCGCTACAACTTCTTAACTTACGATAACTTCGTGGCCGGGCTACAATGGGTTAACGATACTGTATCTTTTCGGATTAGAACCCAGACTTCTGTCTTCAGATAATTACTACGATATAAGGATTACATCGGAATGTTAATTAATTGTATGACCTCTACGACGTGTATTTAACTGCTTTGATAAATACGCGCCTAATCTTGGATGCAATGACGTATTTATAAGTAAAGATCGGGGCTAATTGATGGCATACATTTACATATGTTACATTGACTGTATCTGTTGTGAGATAGTAGCAGATAGGTGCTATATACTAGTACCAACAGTAATGTTTAGCATCAGTTTCGATATTAATGCATTACAGTAGTTGTAAAGCTTGTTTTATTATTAACATGATTGAAAGTGTGTTTTTTATTAACATAAATGAAGGTTTGATGAGTATCTTGAAATTTTTTAAACTGTTTGAATCATGTAATGGTATTTTACCTAAACATAGCATTGGAACGAAACGGTATTTAGTCTACCATATATCTACGCGTATACGTAGCCTTCGTACGTGTTGGTGATATTAGAAACTGATGTTCTTGTATTATCCTGTATCTAGTTTTATTATGACTGTCTAGCAAAGTAGAATTAGCCCTTTAGCAATGTATACACTGTATACACAACATGCCAGTGTATATGAATCTTCTGTAGGTCGAGTTGACATGGCTAATATCCCTAGCTCGATGATAATCGATATTTCACTTAACCCAAATGCCAAGAAATACGTAGACACTTTGCATTGTAACGACTCCCAGACCGCAATCATGGTCTTGCAGCCCGTCCTAATAAGTACCGGTGTATATCTTAACATGCTAATATAAAACTTGCATCGAGTTTGCACCGACCTCTCTGCAGTTGACCGTGAGCGAGAAAAAAAGTAAATAACAAACTACAAGAAAGTTTACGTCTTTCTTTTCCAAAATAGATTAATGTTTACGTCCCACCTATACGATGTCATGCGCATGCCCTTCGTGTGTGAATAGGTGTGCATGTTTACTAGATGCAGGAGAGGAAGGTTGAGTAAGATGCATGATCAGCTGATGATGGGGAGCGACTTTGTAGCACTGACACAGTCTACAGGATAAGTGTACTTAGCCACATTTTGGAGATAAATACTATGCGTATTGGGGACTGTGGTATTATGTCTATTAGGTACAGGAGAGGAATGCTGATAGAGTTAGATGCATGATCAGCTGATGATGGGGAGCGACTTTGTAGCACTGATAGTTTACGGGATAAGTGTACTAGCCATATTCTGTAGATAAATACTATGCGTATTGGGGACTAACAACAGTAAATAACAACTTTTGAGTGGATAAATCAAGCATAGTCTCAGAATTCGTGTGTCCATTTTACAGGTCTATCAACTGTCGTATTATGCCTTTAATAATTACATCTGTCCAAACTGCGGATTGTTTTATCTCAACAGCCACACTAGCTGACAGGTTCGTTGGAGTTCTTCACAATGTTCTTCCAATAATACTTAGTGAAGTGTTCTTGTACAAACTTAATGAAACAATTATCATGGCGTTTACGTTGACATAACTGTTTTGAAAACTAATCTAGATGCAATGTTCTTGAACTCTATGAAACTTAAAACGTCCCAGCAAATCCCTGTTCTGCAAATTCAATGTGTTGTGTGCGGTCAATGGTTGAGATGTCCATGAACCGGTCATAATGTAGTAACAATACGGTTATGCAAATTCACTAGTGCGCTCAAGCGTTGAGTTGTCCATGAACCGGACATAATGTAATAACAATAGTGTTATGCAAATTCAACGTGTTGTGTGCGGTCAAGCGTTGAGTTGTCCATGAACCGGACATAATGAAATAACAATAGTGTTATGCAAATTCAATGTTTTGTGTTCGGTAAAGCGTTGAGATGTCCATGAACCGGACATAATGAAATAACAACAGTGTTACGCAAATTCAATGTATTGTGTGCGGTCAAGCGTTGAGTTGTCCATGAACCTGTCATAATGTAATAACAATAGTATTCTGCAAATCCAATGTGTTATGTGTGGCCAAGCATTAAGCTGTCAATGAACCAGTCCTAATGAAATCACAATAGTCCTTTGCATAACCAACCGGAAATCATAATATTATTGAAAAGGGACAACATGTTCTTATAGAATTCTTGTAAAATAATGTATTTATGTTTATCAAATGTACAAAACATTATGTTTGTTTGACCTTCAAGCACGAATTACTTATGGATTATTCCTAATTGATATGTCTATCCTAAATATCCACTATGTATAACAATTAACATCAAAGGTACACACGCCTATAGGAATGACCAATGAACGCAATCGTATTGTTGCGTGGAACATCATCAATCATGTTCTGAATTGGTCATTCATTTTATTCATTATAAACCATTATACTTCGATATAGCATACGGCATACGCGTAGTACTATTTTAGACAAATTCATTACCACCAGCACCAGCAATGCTGACACCGGAGATCTGTAAATGTATTACTTATGCAATCTCGGTCATGTATTGGACCGTATAAATACACGATTCCCATTAAGCGTACGACTGGGGTTGTTGCCCCGATATCATCGTCCTGGATTAGAATAACGCCGTTCATAAACAACAAGCTCTTAGCGCCTTTACTACGACATGGCATGCACCTTTGGGAACGGGTCATCGGCCGCCCAGACATCCAAACGGCCTGAGTTGTAATGAAGCTTAGGTCTCTCTTGGATTTGCTTTGGTAATTGCAGTGTATGACCAGTGATAAAAACATCCATCAGGGCCTTGAGGTATGGGTTAAAGCTATGATTTCGGTCAATTTTGTTGACTATTATGAAAATAACAGTGGATTAAACGTGACTTGTAACATACGTTATGCAGTAGCGGGATTACATGGCTGCTGAAAACAGTCATTAAATGTCTGGTAAATGTCTTCATCCAATGACCTTTCTCTATTAGCATCAGGCGGTGTATGCACTAATAAACACAGTATTCTCGCGTGTATTTCGGGAAGCTAAATCAATGGACTTCCTTATTTTAGATGTGCATCCCTTTATATTAACATCGCTATTTGCCGTTTCGTATTTAAGCTTGGAGGTACATTTTATTTTGTGACGTTTCCTTTGACTTTAAATTATTTGAATTTATTTCTAATCATGGCTGCCTTTATGCCTGCATGTCCTGTAGAAGTCATAACAGTCTGGGTATCGTTTCTCGAATATATTATGCCCTCTATGAGACCATAACGCTCTCTTAAGGGGCCGCTCGTAAGGGGTCCGATGTCTATGTATAAGAGATCGCTACGAGCTCGAGAAATGTTACTATATTGTAATACTTAGTATGTGAGCTCCGAGAAACGATACACTGGTGAACAGAAGGTATTTATTTATTTATTTATTTATTTATTTATTTAGCACAGTGTCACATAGTCTGAATGTTTATCGATAAAGAGCAACCTCGTAGGCTTAAAAATACAGATCTTTCGTGCGTAATTACGTTGTCGTTGTTGCTGCTTATATTATACATGCTTGAGTATAACCCATGACGAACACTATCAGCGTCTGTTGAATAGCTGAATTAATATACGTGATGTCTCTTACCATAGTCAACCAGCCATGGACTATTCACGCATTATGATTCGTACTTTGAGGAGCAGCGCTGTTCTTCACATAATTTATTGCCAAAATCTATCAAAGTTTCTTACGTTCTAGTACGAGAAAACATGGCTGCTTCTCTTCATTCTTGTTCAAGTTCAGATTAAACTGTCTCTAAGTTGACGTAAACTTAAACATGATTGATGTCGAGATACTCATCATGTCATAATTTACGTGCATGCTACATGTATAAATGGAACATCTATAGGTAAACCAGTGGTTTTATACTTGTGCATAGCATAATCACATGCCGTGATTTTGAAGTTTATACGCATAACTTCACCTTTTTCTTCTTCTCGTTTCAAGCATGCAGTATAGCACGTGCTAGGTTCAACATATGCCAGGCTAACTCAGTTCAAATTAAGTACAGATAGCTGGTGCCGTAAGTTGCGAAACCTTTTTTAGTACTAGTGCATGGTCCTCACGTTATGCTATCTACAATATGAAGTGACCTCTGGATTTGGAAACTATTCTAATACAGTATCCGTACAATACATCAACAACTCATTTAGTATAGACAGTCTGCAGGAACTAGGAATTATTACATTACTAAAAAGGTTTTCTATTGGAATGTCTTACGTTAATTACACATCCGTTAAGTGTAGTCACAATTGCAATGACCTCCGTTTCGAAGATCCCCAGTTTTACGACGGCCTCCTAACTATTTAGGAGCTCCTAAACCAGTCCTTAGAGTTAACTCATCACCTCGTAACAGGCGTTTCACGACGACGTCTCAAGTCATATTTTTAATCGGCATCTAACTTAGGAGGTGATAAACTGGGTCATAACTTTAGGAGCTCATAACTTTAGAAGCTCATAACTATAGGAGGTCATGTTGAAACAGGGGCCAGGAAACGTATACCTGTGTTATCATACACTGCTTACCTGCCAGAGCGAGTATTTTGATGACAATGATGGGCACCCAGCAGGCAAAGTCTGTGATGACGATGAAGAAGAACCTCTTGACGAGACAGCGATCTCTGCTTTCTCTCGTCGTCCTCAGAGGTATCTCCGTCCTTTGTATTGATAGGAACATGGCAGCATAGGCGTAGCTGATGAATCCGAACGATATGGAGTTCACTCCTAGAATGAGTACAGCAGAGTATTCCCACCCCTTGACGTACGGGTCGTGCAGATGCAGCGGAATGCACACAGCATTATCACGGTAGAACGAATCCCCGAAATACGATAATCCAACAACGGGTAAGATTCCCAGAAGAATTGCCATGACCCACAACGACCCCATGGCCAGGTACGCGACCTTCAGACCACGCTTCCTGAAGGACAACGGGTACATGATACTCATGTACCTGTCCAGCGTGATTAAGGTCAAGGTCATGACTGACATTTCACTACTGACGGTTGAGAGTATTCCGGAGAAATCACACTCCCAGCTGAGTCTCCACTCGGCATCACGGAACATGTAGTTTCCTCGGAACATTTTATCCTTGACGCCGATGACCAGAAGGTATATTCCCATGATCATGTCGGCCAGAGACAGGTTCTTGATGAAGAAGGAGTGGATCTGGTTGTCTTCCTTGAGGAGGAACCTGCCCAGAAGGACCACGATGTTCCCAGCACAGGCAGCCAGGGCCACCACCCACACCATGATCCTCAGGACGATGTTCTCCAGGAGGTTCTCTTGGCTGGAGATTCCGTCTCCTTGAGGATGACACGTCACGTCCGTCACGTACCGACACAGGTGGAATGTATCGAAGTATCTGAAAATACAAGTCCAGTGTCCAGCATCCAGGGTATCGTTTCTCGAAGTTCTCATATCTACTACGAGGCCATATGATAAGGACTCTCGTAGTGATCTCTGATACCATGGGGATTGTTACTATGGTCTCATAGTGGATATATATGAGCGTTTCCTGGTATATAAACAGTACTAGTATATATAATCCACTGACAAGGTATATTTCAGTAACTAACGGTATTTAAATCTTAATATATTATAATGCAGAAATTAATTTTGAAATACTAGTACTCCATATGAAACGTTCGCTACTCTGTAAACAGATTGAGTGTTTTTTAGGAAGAATATGAATAGAAGTGAATAATATACAACTTACATATATTTCAATTTATCCGTCTTTTTGAACGTGTCCTGTGGAATCTCATGGAATGGATTTTTCTGTAGATCTCTATTCAAAATATAAATCAATACATAATAAAATAAGAGCCGTTATGATTTATTGTTAAAAAAATATATTGTTACCATGTCTATTGATATGATGCAAGAAACTATAATTGTTTTACTTTAATATTTATTTTAATAATCAATAATCAAATATGGTTCAATAAACCTTAGTAATAGAAAATAAAATCTTAACAATTATTGCACTCCGTGGCTTCTATCACCCACTCACACTGATTCCAGCGATTTCAACGGGTCAAACACTCCATCCGATATTGTTACCAAATCATTTCTCGTTAGCATTCTGAAAATAGAAAGTAAACGTCAACACCATTTACTTTTATAATAGTAGTAATTGTTCTACTACTTACAACAGTTAATGTTTGTTTTTTAAAAGTATGTCTTTATAGCATCATTACTAAAAAAAACACTTACAGCATCTCCAGGTTATCCAGTCCGTCAAATATTCCCTTTTGTAATTCCCAGAGTTTGTTTTGAGAAAGACTCCTTGAGGATAGAGAGCATAACATGTTATTGACATATTCACAATTTGCGACTTGGTCGTTGTGATCATTGTCAATGCTATCGCTTCAAGCAAGGAAACATATTAATAAGCGAAACAGTATGGCTGCGTCTACATTAGACAACACACATTTCAATTTCAATTTCAATATGTGTTTTAACTATCAATATATGGGTAACGTTTCTTGAAGCTCTCGTATCTACTACGAGGTGATAAGAATAACTCCCATAGCCATCTCTAATACATGGGACTTGTGCACGTACGAGAACGCTATGGTCTCATAGTGGATATGAGAGCTTCGAGAAACGATACCCTGGAACAGAGCTGTTCTTTTCTAAGGATATGCATGTTGTTGCAGATTACGAATCGAGAAATACTCATATATATATATATATGCGAGCTTTGAACTATAATATAGCATATGTTTTATGCAGCTGCTACAGGAATAAGGAATGTAAAGGAACATCAATTATGTTACTAGTTGGATAACATTGCTAACTTACAATGTCTTCAGTTTCTTCATTCGAGCAAATGATCCCGGCTCAATGTGTACTATATTATTATCTAACAGTAATCTGAAACAAGAACATACGTTTCAACACACTGTAGCATCTTGAAGATCGAATAGTATTCCACGTTATTTTAAAAATTATTTATCATTACTTTGAACGTCTGGTAGGACATGCATTATTCCCATTTAAATCGCGTTGTCTATTTGTGTACGGCATGCATTATTCCCATTAAATCGCTTTGTCTATTTCTGTACGACATGCGTTGTTAGAAGATAAACGGTTCCTATTGCAAATTTTCCGGGAGGTTATCGTGATTAACCAGCTGGGAATTTCATTAAACACCGACGACCAATCAAAATCGAGGAAATTTTACTATTATGGTACAATTCCCATTAATTCGCGTTGTATATTTGTGTACGTCATGCGTTATTCCCATTAAATCGTTTTGCCTATTTATATACGACATGCGTTATTCCCATTAATTCGCTGTGTCTATTTCTGTACGAGATACGTTATTCCCATTAATTCACGCTGTATATTTCTGTACTGCATGCATTATTCTCATTAAAATCGCTGTGTCTGTTTCTGTACGACATGCGTTATTCCCATTAATTCTCGTTGTCAATTTATGTAAGGCATTTATAATTGGTGTGTTAAATGGGATTTCATGTTTTCCGCCCAATTCCCAACGTAATGCGAATCCTAGTTTTCTAATGAAGTGTGGTTCCAAATTCGCCAAGACATTCCTAATAGACAGCAGATTAACGGAGGTAGTTAAACTATACTTACAGTCTTTGCATGTTGCCAACTTCTGTGAAAAACGATTGCCGGATTTCAGATAGTTTATTGCCTCGAAGGTCCCTGTAATTAAACTTTAAGAATAGATTGGGAGGAAAAACAAGACTAAAATCATTACTGTCAAGATCAACGATATTATTGCGTATTTGAAGAAGGCTTTTTCGTTACTTTTAATTTTTTATTTGAAAACTAGTATATTTTTCTTTACGGTGAGAGTATGTTGCTGAATCATCTGCAATCTAAATATAGCTATGTTCAATTTTAAGTTGAAAGAGATATATAACTCTAACATGCGATCAAATTAGTTAATGTTTAGCATTGACCTTCTTCTGCTTGTAACTAGAGTTACTCTCAAGAACTTTAATTCACGATTTGTCCATTACGAAGAATATTACGCAACATTAAATATCACCAGAAATATCGTAGATGACGGCTGGAAGATTAGTATAGTTCTACTGTATTATCGGTCTATCACATCCGTAGATTACCACGCATAAACGTTGTCATATTAAAGTAAAAGGTCAGTCATAATTCTGAACTATGTATGTTCCAGAGATACGTGTGTTCAGAAGACTTACAACTCCGCCAGCAGTGGAGACCATGAGAAGGCTTCACTTTCAATCAAGCTAATCTCGTTTCCGGCAAGATTCCTGATAAACGAACAGAACATTTATTGAATGTTGGGGGAAGTAATGTACACTTCATGATATACAATGGTTCAACATTGAAAAGGCATTTACAGGTTTGTAAGTATCTATGCATCGGAACAGCTTAACAGAAACATGCCTGCCTGTCACAAGTCTGCGTTTCACGAAAGGGGTATATATATTTACCGCCGGACGTATATGATCAGGTGCCCGTTGCACGACGCTCTTGTAGGCTACAACTATTGTAACGTCAACGCTTTCTATTGTGGCGGGAGCCCAGTTACAGCTATTGTAGCACTACAAGAGCGTCATGCAACGACCTCCAGGTGCCCGTTGCACGACGCTCTTGTAGGCTACAACTATTGTACGGTCAACGCTTTCTATTGTGGCAGGAGCCCAGTTCCAACTATTGTAGCAGGACGTAAAGTACGGAGAATAACGTACCCAGTATTGAAGTAGTATTACATTTACTGAGTGGAAAAAACATTAAACGCATTTGTAGTTTGTATTTACGGATCCGTCCTGTCTTTCTCGAAAGTGTCATACGGGTAGACATGGCGTAAATTGAGGATTACGTCATGACCTGTCAAAGTAAAACAACATGGCGTACGCTCCGATTGACGCCATTACTACAGCATGACCGTTTTGTGAAGTACAGACATACGTACAACTTCTCCAGTCGCGTCATGTGGTGCAGATCATACTTCGCTAGGACTTCGATTTTGTTGAAGTTCAGAATCCTAAAATGTAAAATTGAACTGGCTATATGTGCCATCACATCATTGTATCATATATTTAATTGAAAACCAATTAAAACGTAATTGGGTATATCTCAAAAGCATGTACGGCTGTACTATAAACAAACACCGACCAATTATCCCATTGTATTGTATCATATATTGTGATGTGATGATCTTGCAATAGATTGAACAAATACACGACTGTTTACCCTATTCCTTTTGGACCCTATGCCTTTTCTTACATGTGCACACTTTAATGTGTAAATTGTACATGTGTATACCTGGCCATATACTAAATGCATCTTAATTTTATACTTTTTATATCACCATATCACTCGCTCGTGTTTGTACCCACGTTCTCATTATGTTTTCAGAAATACTAAAATAATAATAGTGTTTTATTCACCATGTTATATATGTATATCTCATGTGCCACCGTTGGTGGCTCACAGATTAATAAAGAAACTGAAACTGAAACTGATTAAGAAGACGTTGAAGCACGTACGTCCTTCATGGATGACATGCACTAAACTGTGACATTACCACAGTGCAGTAGGACACATGTCTCTTAGGTTGAAATGCCATTACGTGCAGCTCTTAGTGCAATTGACAACGGATACTCAGTCGCGTTATTTTTTTACTTTTCTGTTAAAAGATGGTTATTTCTTTACTTTTCTGTTAAAAGATAGCTATTTTTTTACTTTTCTGTTAAAAAGTGTTTTTGCAAAGAGTGACACTATCACTGAGCCAGCGGGAAGACGTAGTATTAAGAGGTGGATGTCTGTACATATAGATTTCACGAATGTACATCTTGAAGTTGTAATATAGATAAGTATAATATATATTATAAAAAGTCAGTGGTTAATACGATAAATTAATACTTGAAACTTGATGCCATATAAACCTTCTTTATCCTGTAGATCGCTATGAGGTGAAGTTAGAGGTGTATATGAGACATCATATCAGATATACTCACAGTGTCTTCACTCTGTTATCACCCGAGAACATTTCAGATGAGAACTTCTTCAGTTTGTTCCCATTGAGGTATCTGCGCATTTATTTTGAAAAATCGATAAGTTATAACACGTGGACAAAATTAATGATCGTGAAAATGTAATTAATTTCATATTTGGAATGTTTTTATTTTCTAATTTTTTATTTTTGTTCGTAAGTTATCATGCATGTATCTATTGAATTAGTGTAACTTTGGTATCGTATCGTATATATAATGTTTTGTATGACTATATGAATAGCACTGTTATATTTATATATAGTAAATATATATTCTTGCATTGATATAAAGTTAGTATACCGTGTACAAGCCTGTGCATGTCTATGGTATTACCTACACTGTGGTGAGTGTTCTGCAGTAGGAAAACGTTCCATTGGCTATCGTCCTGATAGAAGCCCTCTGTAGCAGTCTGGAGCAAAGACAAGGGAAGACATCAGATGTAGACCAATAACAGTGGTGGAAGACATCATATGTAGACCAATAACAGTGGTGGAAGACATCAGATGTAGACCAATAACAGTGGTGGAAGACATCATACTTAGACCATTAACAGTGGTGGAAGACATCAGATGTAGACCAATAACAGTGGTGGAAGACATCATATTTAGACCAATAACAGTGGTGGAAGACATTATATTTAGACCAATACCAGTGGTGGAAGATATAAGATGTAGACCAATAACAGTGATGGAAGACATCATATTTAGACCAATACCAGTGGTGGACGACATCATATGTAGACCAATACCAGTGGTGGAAGACATCATATTTAGACCAATAACAGTGGTGGACGACATCATATCTAGACCAATACCAGTGCCGTGGTGGAAGACATCATATTTAGACCAATACCAGTGGTGGACGACATCAGATGTAGACCAATACCAGTGGTGGAAGACATCATATTTAGACCAATAACAGTGATGGAAGACATCATAATTAGACCAATAACAGTGGTGGAAGACATCAGATGTAGAGAAATACTAGTGGTGGAATACATCAGATGTAGACCAAAACTCATTGGTGGTAAGTTGTTTGATGTCCACCAGACAGCGAAGGTGTTACTTGTCGACAAATAAAATAGCAATTGGCGAAAAGTTCATACGTTTACCAATGACAAAGGGTGAATGTGTCAGAAGTAAACCAATTACAATTTGGGAAAGTATCACATTAAGACCGATGGCAAGGTGGCATAATTTATGTAGGTGTTATGGTATGGTAGGTGTCAAACATAGAATCACAGTACAAGTGATATGAGGGTTTTGAGACTGTGGGTTTCTGTTACCAATGTTCTACTCACAGGACTCGCAGCTGTGTCAGGTTCCTGAAGTATGTCACAGAGAATGAGGTGATGTTGTTGTCACTGAGGTCTCTGTAAGAATAACAGCAACACATGATGGTTTTGATATGTGTGAAACAGTAGCATCCACAATGTTCTCATTGGTATATTTACCATAGATAGCCGGTACCTCTTATTGTATGGTATCAGCTCTATCTCTTTTCTTTAAATGTTGTTCCACCTTATCTCTATTTATCTCTCTTTCTCTACTGCACTCACTTGCTCTCTCTCTCTCTCTCTCTCTCTCTCTCTCTATGTCTCACTGATGTACTCAATCTCTCTCTCTCTCTCTCTCTCTCACACACACTATCACTATATATATAA
>JAVCKZ010051667.1:0-17551 GCA_034780755.1 Lepetodrilus elevatus
AGGAAGGGGGGGAGGGAGTTGGAGGCTCGGGCAGCCAGTGCTCTGATATTTTACTCGTGCGCTCGGTCAGGGTCATCTAAGGCAACCAAGCATGCACCTCATCTCACAACATGACTAGATGCAACGTAGAGGGTGCTGATTGGGGAGGTCACACTTACGGAAGTTCGCTATCTTGAGGCGTAATACTGTACTTATTTGATAAATTACATCACGAAATATATGTTCATTTAATGTGATTTTTTTTTAGTCTAAAAATACTTTGTGTGTACGTTTTGCAAAATATGCTGATAAACATTACATTTTCTATAATAGTTATAAATGTTTTAGAATGATTGCACTCCATCCCAAACTTAAAAATTAACATTCATTAATTGATTTATTTTCTTCAAACATGATTTCCAAAAGAGAATAAAAATATACAAATCATGTGAAAGCATATAGATAATGTAGATACTTAGTCATTATTGATATAACAAAATGTTCATTATTTACCATTTGTATATTATCAATGGTAAAGCTAGATTTGTATTCCGGGCTTTTCCTTACACTATATCGAGACGAAGGAAATCATATGTTGTTGGAAGGTCGCCAGTGTATATCCTCTTGATAACGTAGGCACTTAAATAATCACAATTAATATTATAAATTGTTCATTAGTTACAATTTGTATATTAACAATGTAAACCATAGATGCATATTCCAAACATTTTGGTACAATATCGCGACGAAGGCAATCATATGTTGTTGGAACGCCGCCAGTCTAGAGCCCCACGTATTGAATCTTCATCTTGGTCGAGGCTTGCGTTGGATTCTGTTCCCAACAGCTTCCAATGTTTGTTTACAACTCTCCAGGCCATACATGGATAATTAGGTCAGAGAGGTAGGTAGCTGGGAAGATCCTCGCAGACAGATGAGAGACAGCGGCAGACTCTGATTTACAGGAACCTTCTGGATTCCCCACAAGATGCCATCATCATTTCACACTGAGAAAATATCGCATGGACCTAATTACGAACCCATT
The DNA here is from genome assembly GCA_034780755.1 of Lepetodrilus elevatus. Taxonomy (NCBI): domain Eukaryota; kingdom Metazoa; phylum Mollusca; class Gastropoda; order Lepetellida; family Lepetodrilidae; genus Lepetodrilus; species Lepetodrilus elevatus. The sequence continues at coordinate 1,022 of JAVCKZ010051667.1, forward strand.
GCATCCTGGGAAGAAAACATCTGTGGATAATTTGCTTCATGAAATAACAAACGTTTTGGATAATATTAATCTATTCGCTGTACTTTTACGAGTTTCATACTGGAAGGTCCAATGCTTTAGGACTTAGAACATGAATACATGAATAAATATATGATATTATTTCATTATATTTCTTTCTCCGTCTGTCTGTCTTTCTGTCTGCCTGCCTGCCTGCCTGTCTCTCTCTCACTCTCTCTCACTCACTCTCACTCACTCTCTCTCACTCTCTGTCTCCCAGCCTCTCTCTATTTTTCTCTATTTCTCTCTCTCTCTCTCTCTCTCTCTCTCTCTCTCTCTCTCACTCTCACTCTCCTATCTCTGTATCTCTTATCAATACACTAAATTTATATCTACCAGTATCTATAACATTTGTATCTACCGGTATCTATAACATTTGTAGAGGATTCAACTCAAATACCAGAAAGATGAATGAATTAATAGATTGACTAATGAGTGAATGAATAATTAAATGAATGAATTATTTAATGAATGAATGAACGAATAAATGAAAGAACCTTGAAGATATCTGTACATGTAATAAATACCTAAATACATCTCAAAGTTGTTAACCGATTTCAAATGGAAACGTAGACAGCATTATAAATCTTCGAGACCATTGAAGAACTAGGTTAGTCATATTACTGTGGGCTTTCAAGATATAGAAATATAATAGTGTTAGATAAGAGGCAGTGTGTATGACAGCTCGCTATGAAGGCTGGTCACATAAGTAGAACTCCTCTGTCCAATCTTTAAGGTCATCCTTTGTATCCGCTATCAGAGAAAACTTGGTCACGGAGATCTGGGCAAGAAATTAAGAAGAGGAGGGTCTTCCCTCCTGACTTCCCTCCCGAGTAACACTATTACATGGCTTCGTTATCAGAATATTGAAGTTGACAAGATTTAGGCACTGTTAATATCACATAATGTCTTCTAATAGCATAATCTCCATTCATGAATCAGGTTTCTGAGCTCCGCTGTGAGGCCGGCGTACCTACGTTGCTTTCCTAGCTCCCAAAGCAGAAATTAATAACCGATAATGAGGGCTTTTACCTCCCACGGAGAAAAACTTGATTTATCCTGTACGGTCATTCAGATCGATAGATCTTACCTTCGGCTGGTCAGTGGAAAGACGGGTTCTTGTCGCTCCATCGTGGTAGATCTATATCAGTGGACAGATAAACCGTGGGGCCCGTGATTACGCCGAATAGGCGACATAGACACTGATGGGTACATGCAGTCGGTGTTGTTCTATTAGATTGTCAAGTGGTGTAGTAAGATTAGCAGAAACGACCTTGTTTTATTTTTAGGCTTGTGTGCTACATGTTTATGGACCCTATAATAGAAACAGTAGTTTTGGGAGGTTCTAAATGCGACCAAAGATATACGAAGAGAACGGAAATAGCCCGAGACATTTTATATATAGTCCCGCACGAGGATACGGTGCATACGCGAAACTAGAAGCGAGCGCTGGCTGGCTGGCCCGGTGTATTGGTTGGGTAGAGGAGTTCTTGGAGGGGGCTACAACTTGATAAGATATGCGGGCTGCCCAAAATAGGACCGGCTCTGGCGAAGGGGCTATTAATAGGTGACCAGATTACTAAAATAGCTCTGGTATGAGTCAATTAGTTTTCATGTAGGACATGGCAGTATAAAATATGCCCCAGCGTTTCTCTGCAACCCTGTGACAGGTTGTTACACTGCTGCAGGCTACGGTGCTGTAAGGGTCGCTGTATGGCTCACGTTGGCGATGAATGATATACGTACTGTACGCCATGTACAATCTATTATGCTGTAGGGGACTCCTTCTTTATTTTTTTTTAGGCCAACTATGTATATGTCGTATATGTCATGGAGATATAGAAATTTCTAGCTGGGGCGTTTAATGGAAAAGATCCTTTCTGGTGATATTTAACCTTATTGCTGAATCTCCCATCCTTGACAGGTTTTAGAGCATATCTATCTTCACAATTATGCTAGAAACTCGAGAATTTCTCGCTGTATGTAAGGGAAATTGTTATGTAGTGACATTGCTGTTTGAAGTTGTTTATATGAATCTATAGCTCGAGTAACTCTTTGTACTCAGTTTGAATGTCAACTTGGCTCATACCACTTGTCAGTTTCTAGTATAGCAGGTCGTATATCAAATACGAAGCTATTTTTATATATACAAGCCAATTTTAGACATACATAACATAAAAACTTCAGTGCCGTTCTATTTTCATCTTATAGAGTGGGTATAAATAAATATATAGTTTTTATTGCATATATAGCTGTTCTTTCTTAATATTGTTACAATATTCACTTTAAAGAAATAAAGTAACTTTAAAAAAGATTCCTATGTACAATTACATTTCTGGACACTTTTGTTTTAGGGGATGGTATGAAATGCACATGCATTGAATATACCAAAGTTGAAATTTACAAGTAGTTTTAAGTGATAGTAAGAATGGAATATAGTATTAAATATATTGTTTATTGAATCCAAGTACTACCAGATATTGAATATCAGGGGCATAGCTATGGTTATATGATAATGTGGATTCAGTACAGTACACGTCTATGATGTCAATGTTTTGTTCAGTGGCTAGGAAATCATTGTGGAGTTGTCTGCGTATCTATGTATAGACAGCTACACACCTGAATATTTTCCTGTTTTATATATTTTTTAAAATGAACATATATTTTCTTATGATTAATATTATTTTCCAAATACTACATACCATGCTACAGAATAATTTTCGTTGCATATGGGTTAAATATTCCCACTGTGAAGTAATGCACTAATTCAGTCATATACTGAAGTATTATTGTAGCCCGCATGGAAGGTAGGAACACGTCATTACCGGAACACGTCATTACCGGAACACGTCATTACCGGAACACGTCATTACCGCAGTCAATTTTGTATGTTTTCAGGCCCTGAACAAAAAGGAGCACAAGGGCTGTGAGAGTCCCGAGCCCATCGAGCAGGATCCGTACGTTCAGGGACTACGCGCAGAGGACAAGTACGACCGCATCAATGACGACTACCAACGTGTCATGCAGCAGAACGTCATGCGGGTGAGTACTCGCAGTACTTTTAACATGGACACAGTAAAATAATACTTGCTGCCCAAAGTATTAATTAAAATATAATATTTACCAAAAAATATATTGTATTGATTTTTAGTCCCTAATAGTGACACAGTGACGTCATATGAGATCGTCATGGCTATACTATCAGAAGTATGTTCAATATATTAATTTGGCACACATCAAAAGGTATCGATGAGTAATTTTTAGACATATTGAGCCTAAATCCAATATGGCTTCCAAACTGGTTCACTATGGAATCTAGAGCAGTGTGTCAATATTCAACATGGCAGCAATCTATGTTGGCCTTTTGGACTATTTTTGTTTAGATTTTTATGCCATTTAAAAAAATAGGTAATGAATTAACCTGTTTAATAACTGACTAACCATTCGCAACAGGCATGTATATCAAAGATAAAAGCAAGTATTAATTTACTGTGTTCAGTATACATACTGTTCTATTCCTCTACATGTATTCTCTATATAACATTGTAATGACATAGGTAGGATGACTATCTGTCACCCAACTTTTCTCTGGACGTTTTTGGCTGTTTGTGAATGTATTTCTTTTTGCGTTTCAGAAGTTTATGAATTACCCCCAGTTCTTTGACCAAAACGTATGTATAAGTCAGAAATTTATTTCTCATATTTACTCTGCTGCTACTGCTACTGCTGCTGCTTCAACAACAACAACAACAACATCATCACATACGCATACCCACCCCCGGTAGTGGTGATATTCATTAACTTGGTAGTTTTCGTAATTTAAAAAAATGCATGGCAGAGCTGGTGTTTGTTGAATTTAATTAAACTGCAGAATAAAATAATGTAGGATTTATTGATGACTATGGTAAATACAGTAAATATATTTTTATTCCTTAAATTATCATTCCTACGAACATTAAAAACATGAAATTAATTAAAAACTGTTTCTACTGTTATTTCTTTTTGCTGAACAAACTAACAGTTGCTACAATATTACATTTATTCATCCAATTTTGTTTTTATTGAAGATAAATAAATAATTTTTGTCACAGTTTTGTTGTCATGAAATAATATTAAATGGTCAGAACTAACATCAGCTAAATCAAGTGTGAGAAAAGAGTGTTGTACTATAACTTGAACTTTAATAATGATCATGTGAAAGTTTATGCCCCAAATAGGTGATCTTGTTGTCTACTTTCGTCTGTTATGAAGAAAGTTAATTTGATTCGCTATGTGCTGTAAACTCAGACAGATAAAATACATTAAGCTCATATTCCAAGATATAAGACAAATTTTATCTAAACACCGAAATATCAGTGCCATTAAATTGATATTGGAAACTTATTGTTACAATTTTGTTTATTCATCACCAATTCGTAATTAATTTTTGAATACTTTCTCCAAAGTTAATTTAACTAATAACTAATGAAATATATATATATTTTTGAAATTGTTCATATAAATGTTAATTAAATACTTTACAAAAAAGTGTGATAATGTCTACGTGCTTTTCTTGTCCCAAATTCTCACCGACCTTGCTTTTATGTGCCACGCCCCCCCACACCATCACACATCATTCACCCCACCCCCCTCTCCCCTTCCTGGTATGCTGTTTTCCTGTTGACACATCATCTTAATTTCACCAGTTTACAGTAGACTAGCGTCCTTACCACTGGTTTCAAATGCAATTTGTTTTTAACAGGTATTTTGATTATTTTTCCTCCATTTTCTACTGTGACGATTGCCAAAAAGTATTAGCAATTATGTGGAAATGATTTTATTATAAAGGTGTTAACACGTTCACTGCTGACAATTTTTAACAAATCTTTACGAAATGGTTACGAAATATTATTTGCTCATTCGAAGCACAATTATAATATTGTGGAATTATGTGGCTAGTACTTTTGTTAACATTAAAAGTGTGGTAAAGTTGCTATGAGTATATCTGTACCAGCAACAATAAGAAAACTACAAACAAGAGTATACTCGTAGTCAGCAGCGAATGTGTTAATGCCTTTTTTCCCTGTACAAATAACTATACATTTATGACACTTTCAGGTGCATTTTCATTTTGGAAACTATTATAGTTCTTCATACAGTTTATATAGGGACTAGTTTTAGGATAATTCTAGCCACAGGGTATTTGATGCAAATACATTCGTATTATTAAATGCAATAAATGGTATTGTCTACTGGAGCAGAAAATAACTTGCAATTAAAGACTGCCTGCTATTTATTTGACTTTGCAAGGGATTTTTGCGATCTGTTTGCTAAGTTAAATATATGCTTGACATGCAATGCTGTATTGTTTTTGAAGGCAGCAATTTTTGGCTATAAATGAACCTGGAAAATTGTGAAAATGTAATCAGCAAAAATCAACTTAATATATATAGTGCAATTGTAATCACATTTAAAATCTGAAAATGATGATAAATATCCACTCATTGTAAAGAATGTTAGGCCTTTTCATAATTACAATTATATTTTAAGAAAAGTTCAAAATTGGACGAAATCATTCTTTTAGGCGATTCTTTAGGAACATGTGTATTGAGTCAAGATACATTATTATGCATGAACAATCATTTACTGACGTAGAAGTTGACACTAGTTCCATAAGCCAACCATTAGATATAAAAAAATAAAATGTGGGTAAAATATTATAGATTTGTGATTTTGAATGTTGGCTCAGAGGGTATGCGTTGTCTTTGTGGGCTCAGCTGACTGAGTTCTAACCCAGAGTTGTTCCTTTCCAGGGTGGGATACAGCAGTACCACAATGCGATGCCGGTGCAGCTCCACAACAGCGGTTACCCGAGTCAGCCCGGACTGATCCCACCCCCACCCCAACAGAACCACGTTCTCAGCGGCTCCCCGGGACTGCTACAGCCCCCACAGGTGGTGCCCCCTAGTCACAGTCCACGCCCAAACTCTACAGGTACGCACCTTGTATTATTATTTTTATTATTATTATTATTAATTATTGTAATATTATTGTCACCAAACTGGTAACAAGTGGCCACTTTTACCTGAATTTCAGCATTTTGCATTTCTTGAATACATGAAACCAGCAACAATTAAACATGCCTAATTCATAGTAATGATTTCTCCCCTCTGTTGCAACAAACACGACCAATTCACTACAATGATTTCTCCCCTGTGTTGCAGGCGGCATGGTGGACATGAGCCACTCCCCGACCCCGAACGGCTACCAGCACCGCGTGTCTCCCTGCAGCTCCCCAGGGGTCATGGTGCACCACGCCAAGCAGATGGCCAAGCAGTCCCCCACCCCCCAGCAGATGAGAGGCAACCCCAACCTGAGAGTGATGATCCCCCCTCACAGCCGTGGCGATCTCATGTCACCAGATGTACGTCCAAAATATATATTATCATTTCGTATAAAACAGATACGTTCAGCGCTGCATGCACATGCTTTTACATCGGCCTGATAGCTGGTAAGCAAGAGTTATCTCCCCGTATTCTGTTGCATACGGGGCGAAAACTTCCTGCAGTGGCATTCCACAGTTTTTCTCATAAGATGTCTTCTCATCCGACCCATATTGTGGTCTACTTGATGGCTGTTTAGTAAGAGTTATTTCCCACATCAATCTTAAGCAACAATTAATTCACGACCATGCTCCTGTTGTATCTTTTGTGCTTTAGCAAGTTATCGTCACAAATGGGTGAAAGATTCCTGCAGTGACATTAAACTCCATAATCACTCACTCACTCACTCACTCACTCACTCACTCACTGTTATTGATGTTTTCCAATGAACATTTCATAATATTTGTCTTTTTGTGAAAAGAAGTTCTCGTTTTGATTTTGACAGGGAAGAGTCGGAAACTCATCTCTTGTGACTCCGGTGGTTTCCTTGACGACCCCGAACATGCCAGGAACTGGATACACATCTTCACTTCCCACGTCATTTCATCCTAGTAAGTGAAACGTTATTTTCCATGAAATTGGCAGTGACAAAAATAAAAAGATGGGAACTGATTCTATTGAAATGTTGCAAATTTTGCTTTTGGGTGTGCAAGCATATAGATAAATGATAAGGTTCTATCTCAGAACGTAAATTGTCGAGTTTGTCACCGCAAAATTCGGCTCTGGCGTAATAATCACTAAAACTGAAATATCCTTCACATCATTGGGCTTGAATTTGACTAACCCTAAGTTTTAAAATTATTATAATTATTTGTTCCAGACGACTTCCCTCTAAGCACTGCTGACGTGAGCAATGGCTACAACTCGTGGTGCGGCCAGGGCTCCTTGACGACCGGCTCCCCGCACCACACAGGACTGTCACTCACGTCGGGGTCAGTACCAACGCTCTGCTCTCTGTAACTGTAGCCTTTTACCTGTAACCCTGGCCTCTGTTCACGAGGGCGAGTTTATGCGAGTTCACCTGTTCAGGAGGGCGAGTTTATGTGAGTTCACCTGTTCAGGAGGGCGAGTTTATGTGAGTTCACGTGCGAAATCTCCTTGGAAACGTTCATACTTCATATGTGACGTCAGACGTGAACTCGCGTAAACTCGCCCTCCTGAACAGGCCTCTGTAGAGCCCTTTAGAACATGTAAAGGTGGATAAATGTCCCAAAATGTGGATACCTACCATTTTCTGATATTACCATACTGTACCATGTTATAGATATTGACCTACTGCAGGCGGTTATGATAGTTTAGCCCGGAAATGTCATTGCGCATGTCTAGTTGTTGCTAGACAAGTGTTCGTGCATCGTGCGCATGTTCATGACGTCACTCTAGCCTTGCTTTCGCGACTTCGTGTGAACTCTAGCATTGCTCTAGCTCCTCTAGAAACCGCTCGAAGTAGGCCATTAACTAAATGATCTCCAAGGTAATTTATTTCATTGTAGAATTGAGTATAGACATTAGAAATTGTAGGTTCTTGAGCCGATTTAAAAAATTATCCTTGTACTGATAATAAGACATAAATTAATATTTGGATGATGTATACATGTTTATTATTTTTTCGTTACAGAACGGTCCCTCACACTGTCAACTCTGGTCATCACTTATCTCCCCTTGCCATCAACACAATGACACCTATGAATATCAAAAGTGAACCGATCTCGCCTCCACGAGACTCCACGACACCATCTAGTCATCATCCACAGCCACAACCACAACAACAACAACAACAGCAACAACAACAACTACATCCGCCGTCGGTCGGAACTGGACACCTCTCACCAGGACACATCTCTCACAGCAACAACACCTCCCCGGTCAACGTACACACGAACGACTACGACGGACCCATGGCTAAAAGATCGCGGCTAGAAGGCTGGGCCACCTAGTGGGAGGCAACTCCAGGAGTCTGGAGTTGCCAGAGCTTTGTTGATCTTGTGGTGGTCTCCCACCCTCCCCTCCTTTGTCTGTCTCTCTCTCTCAGTTTGCAGACAAAAACAAAGAGACTTAACATCGTCGTCACCTGATTGGTCAAACGGGACGGTTCTCGATATCGATATCTCGTCGAAACCGTTTTCGGCTTAAGCGATTGGACTGTATCCACAGAGGGTGCAAGCCTGAGGGACTTTGTATATTGTACAGAAAAGCCAGCTTGAAGCAAGGGACTGACTGCGTACTCCATACGACTGCGTACTTAAAAGCCCATATTTTTGTACGTACGTGTGTACTTCTTCGTTTATGTACGATTTCAAGCGTGGTGGAAGGCCTCGAGCCTTTGGTGCCTTTCAGGTGGACTATGAACATGGATAGATGCTTTCATTTGTGTACATATACCTATTGCACTGTGGCACTCACTGAAATGGTGATCACTACATTACAGCTATTATCATTATTATTCAAACTGTGCAGAAAAGTGTTGTAGCAGTTCACTAATGTTGCCATTTTGAGAGAAATACACTGACAGTTCAGGTGGATTGTTTTTGTTGATATATACATTGAATATATTCCCAGTTTTGTGCCTAGTAACAACGTTGTGACATTGTTGACACGACAACATGGCTCCGGTCGTCACGGCGACGGATGCTATCTCTGGTAGGTATAGATCACTGTCAGACGCACGAAAGTGGACAAACTTTACGGTGGTTGTAGATTAGCTATGATGGTTAGCAATTTAACAAGTGGATGTTATTTGTGGAAAGCAGTGAGGAATTGGCAGGGACCCAGAATGATGCACACGATAGAATTGAACACTTTGTACATTTGCAATTTTTAGCGGTCATCTCTGTACGTAATTTCACAGGTAAACAAGAAATGGCATGTGATCTATATATTCATTAAGCACTTTTCGCACAGCTTTCATCATTCTATCTTCTATACACACTGTTACATTAACTTTTGTATAATGACTCGTCATATTAAAAAGAATTTTAAATGTATATGCAGGAATTATATTTATACATTTCACAGTTAAGAAATAAGTTTGGGGTCATCTACTTACTGTATATTAAATAAATTATGGAAAAATATTTCATAAAGATTATGACGCGAATCACCGTATAGGTAACGTGCAATATACCGTCTGCCAGTAGATTGGATTGACTTCCATGTTTCGTGCCATTTGTTAAGTATATATCTGGAAAATTGTTTTTAATTTATTCACTTGTTAAATGTTGTTAAAGTTTGAGAATGAAGCCTTATCGGCACACGTCAGTCCTCACCGTGAGCACGATCAAGTTGAAGGTGTTTGTGCGTCAGTCCTCACCGTGAGCACCATCAAGTTGAAGGTGTTTGTGCTAACGAGTCTTGTAACGAAGTTGTAATTAGTTTAACAATGTACAATTTCTCATGAGCTGTGCTGGAATGAGTGGTAGGAAAATAGCATACCCAAGATGTGAGAATCACTGTGTAGACTATCTACTATGAAATGCTAATAGATGATTATTTTTGTATTGGTTTCATGACATCTATAGTCTATATTTTCAAAACATTTATCATGGAAGTCAATTAATTTTTAGCTGAAATTAAACTTTTGGAAATTTCAGTTTGAAATGTGCAAATATCTGAAAAGAATTTTTTTGAACGTTTCCCACCGTAAAGTTGTACATTTATTGATATTTTTTTTTTACATTTTGACGAAATTTAATCGCATTAAAATATAATTTAACCGAACCTTTGAAAATGTGTAGCCCTTGTCCGTTGTTTTGCATGCGAAAAGATTTAAGCGTCATATATTTTACATACTTTACTATTTCCTGTATATTAAAGACTTTCTCAACATCAGGGATACATTTTTTAAGATGAATTTTGATGCTAGTTTTGGTCTGTAAATGTTGTACAAACATAATTATTTAATTTCCTAGGGACTGTTGAAAGTCTCCAGTCTGCATTAACCTGTTAATATGTTAATAGACTGATGATATTAGGTTAAAGTTGAGTGCTTTTACTAAGATCAACTGTGATATTCAAATGGCTATTTCTCGAGTGAGTGTTCTATGTTGCCTTAGCGATAATGATTAATCGGTCACGATGGTTACTAGGGATGTTGCAGGATGTTTTTGATCAGGCGGCGCCGACGTAATGCTTATCAGGTGTTTCCTGGCATTTCATTATTTTCTCTAAATCCTCCCATTTATGAAATATCTTTTTTAAAAAATCACGAAATCACAATGGTGAAAATGCATCACCAACTGTGATACATGTCAATTTTTTCGGTCAAGTAGATCATATGAAGGTATTAACAATTGATTGTTGGATTGAATTAGTGCTCGATATCACAGCAGGATTTATTTCACCCATATGCATAAATATTATAATAATGATTGTAAAACATTTAGGATATTTTTGGTCATTTGATTGGTTATGAAATAAAATCTGATGGTGTTGAATGCCATGCGATCCTGGAGATTTGTCAATAATATAATAATAATAAAATTACAAAAATCAATAATAATTAATAATAATAAAATATAAAATAATTATAATATATATTACGGTAATAATAATAATAATAATGGATGCCAAGAAAGACCTGACCAGCTGACATTTATTTAGTTGTACTCAGGCAATATACCCCGTTACTAGGCACTGTAGCTCTGACACATGGTCATGTGACTACAGTGACAATGTTGATTGGTTGAAGTAGAGAGGCATGGCTTCTGATCGTGTTAACAAAAATGCATTGGATTGTTGTACCTATATTAAAAAAAAGACTTCACGTAATGAAAAAAAAAGTGCTTTTGATTATTAATTATGTTTGTATGCCATTATGAATGGTTTACTTGTTGCAACATTTTGCTATAATTGTGTCTGTATACATATTTTTGTGCTGTAGTACCTACGTTTCTGAGTATGTTATATTGTAAACTGATCGTTTTGTACCTCATAGATGGATCACATAGGAGAAATTCAACATGGCAGCACCGCGGTGATGAAATGACATACCACCACTGTTTTCTACACATTTTTTTTTCTAGTACTGGGAAGATCATTGGTGTGACAATCGTCTGTATTCGAGGAAGCCAGTATAACATGCATAACAAATACCAGTCGATATATATTTTTTTCTTTCTAGGCAGGGAGAAATGCCAATAAAAAACAACATTCATAATTTCTAAAAAGATGACTCGTATTTACATTTTTGAAAACATTTCATCAACCAAACTTAGTTAATTTTTATTTCTACTTGACTTTGTATTTATGACGTTAGTAAAGGGTGAATATTGACTGGATCTCATTGTAATATCAAATTCACTTCATCTGAGGATTTAACTTTTGTGAAAAATTTATATTTGCTCAACAGTATATGGGTATTAACCCATTGAGTAATAAAACTATCAATCCATGCTTGAACTGAAAGCCTTAACCGTTTCCCTGCTGAATTGAGAAGAAAAACAAATTGTTGAATACAATATTTTAAAATCATTAAAATAAATCATGTCTGGCTGTTCTCATCAGAGAGATGGTTAAACAAAATATAAGAATTTTCACTTCATCTCAAGTCATATCGTAATGTCCAATTATTGCCAAATCGCTGAACGACTAAATAAAGAATCGGCCATAGAATACATGAACAATGTTTGATATGTAAAGAAATGAATAGAAAAGTTCATAAATGAAGTATGTAATTTGAGTTACGACACTGCCACAGTTTTGTGTCTGAATCCACCAATGAAATGTGACGTAGTGTTGTGCAAGCTCCCCTCCCCCTCCCCGGGATTTCCCCCACTTCACGTAATCCACTGTATATTTCCATTATTCACATCTGTATGATCAATTTATTTAACTAAGTGAATGGGGGGAGCTGAAAAAAAAATGTTCATAGAAAATTTGGGCCAGATCACATGACTAGAAGTGCTGTTTGCAACGATCAGCTTTAAGAATACCGTAGCCATAAAGGTGCACTTGATTGATATCTTGGCGATCAATATACCTCCTGCTTGGTTTTAGTCACATCTTGTACAGGATTGGCAGGATGATGTCCAGTTATTGGGCCGCAATTGTGCCTGCTTGCGATTGGTCAACGTTGATAGTGCTTGTTGCTGATTGGTCAGTTTGGAATTCAAACAATTGTGTAGCCATTTTAGGATGAAAATAGTCACTATTGATGTAGATTTAGTTTTTATTTATTTTTAATTTATTGTTCCAGACATTTGTTTTTATTTTAAATGTGTTAGTTATTACATTTAGAACATCTTAACATGCTTATTTGTTATATTAATTATCTCTGTACTGTACCAGTAATAAAAAAGTGATATGTACAATTTATGTTAAACAATTGCACGAGATTTCCAAAAATTGTACAAAGTAAACAGACGAAAACAGAATTTTACGTTGCACTGATTTGCTGATATTTAACTGTTTTCCATTCCTATTTACAAATTGCTAGTGATGAGATTTTTTCGGATGTAGCAGAAGCACTGTGACATGAGAATGGTGGAGTAAATACTAAAGAAGCAGGTATTAACACTCTGTATGTCGTTTCCATCTACTGTGACTGTCATTGAACGTCTCAAGTCATCTATACAGGATGGTACTAAACAATTAAATTGTTGAAGTGCGACATTGGTTTTGTTTTCTTTGCTTTCCTTTCCTTGAGAATCAAGTTTGCAGGCACAAAAGGTATACAATCGTGGAAATTGAGTGAGCGAGTGATTATAGAGTTTAATGTCGGTGCAGGAATTGTTCACTCATTTGCGACGATTCATGGATATCGATGATTGGTGTGGTCTAAATTGGGAGCTAAAAATGCGAAGTACATTCACAGCGTATATATCACAGTTTTGGCACATGTTTACAGAAAGGGCAACATCGTTGGAAGCCGTTTGGGAAGTAAACATAACACAACATCGTTGGAAGCCGTTTGGGAAGTAAATATAATACAACATATTTTATTAGAGCTGCTTCCCTTCATTGTTTTAAAACTTCAACAATTATTCTTGAGAAAGACATTCTTACACCAGTGCCTAAAGGTGAAGTACAACAGATAGAAATATTGTTTTAGTAATACATATTGATCCTGGTAACTACCAAAGCTTCGTGGAAATATATGGAACAGGATGTTCAAATGATGATAAATTTACCAAGTAATCTATAAAATGACCCAGATTATTTACAAATCTCAAAATACAGTGAGTGAGTGAATATGGAGTTTTATGTTGCTGCGGGAATCTTTCACCAATTTGCGACGAGTAATACAGAAAATACATTAATTTTTCAACTTTTGAAGAAAAGTACAAAACAGTTATCTCTGTTGTGCACAGCCAAAGTTACATAGAAATGTTGTGTGGTCAAAGGGAAATAACTCTGTAAGAAACAAAGAAGACACTTAAAACAGGTGACAATAATGTTCATACATTTTATTGATGAAAACAAATGTAATTCATAAACTTTTGGCGAGTGACTTACATAATAAACATACAATCACAAACTCATGCATAATGATTTCTTGATTATCTTCTCGTATAAAGTAATAAATATATTTTATTATTCGCATGAAAGGTAACACCTCCCAACATCTACCTATATGCATGTGGTTTAACATTAGTATACACAGCACAGTATCTGACCAAAATGGACAAACACATTACTGATCTGTTCAATACTTTATTTAACCAGCTAAATATTTCTTGCATCTCATATCAATAAAACTGATACTGTATACTATTAGTTATTTCAATTGTTCACAGGTGATACAGTGTCATGTTGGTCTGCAAGATTCCGTATTTCCCCTGAGACGTAGCCAAAGGAAATACGGAATCTTGCGGACCGAAATGACAAGGTATCGCCCGTGAACAATTGAAATAACAAATTTATTACTATTCAGATCTCCAGTTTTATTTGTATACGTTAACTTAATTATTTCTGTTATATTCTAGTTCAAGTGAAACCACATTTATTGTGCGACACATTTATAATCAGTCATGACGAGTAACAGTTGTGGCCATTCATGACGTGATGTAGACAGTGATTGTAACGTAGTTGTCTAGGGCCGTTGGCAATGTTCGAGAAAACTGCGTAAGTACCGTTTATAACTTGAATACAGTAAGCTTTAGTTTACCTTTAACGCACACTTCATTTATCCATCTGTTTATTCAGTTATTTTACTATTATATTGACTATACATTGGTGATATCGAGTTTCAAAATCGTCAACTGTAGCGTGATCATCAGAGAAAAACTACCCAGATTTCTTCACGGGCAATACGAGATATATTAGGGGGTCTGGAGTCCATATTACCCGCTAAGAAACCTCGATACAGCAGGGTACACTTCGGCTCTCAACCAATCAGATTTCTAGAATTTTATCTGAATGGTAATACATAATTGTGTTAATGATGTTACAAAATAAATTCCAAGGGTGAGGAGGGAGAAATACTGTGATTATAAGCCTTTGTATGCTCTTAGATGAACATTTACCTACCGGTATCTATACCGGAAATATTCTAGATGCATAGATTTAAAAAAATGAATAAATATTGAATATGTGAGTAACAATAAAGGGACATAGTACTTTAGAAACTGCATCGCTTAGGAAATACCAGTTGTGTACTACGTATTTATTACATATCTAGTGATAAGGTATAAGTGATGAAATTGGTACGGAATACTGGACCCATTTCAAGTGGACATCCCACATGGTACTCCCTATGCATTGGGTCCAATATCATTTTAACTGTTCAACATGCTGCCACCCCCGTATTCATACAACTGAGAGTGACTATAAATAGACATAGCCCAGGATTCATTGACCATCCGGTAACATAAACTGGTCAAAAATCTAAATGTGCTATACGTCGACTCGATCAAGCCCAACAGTATCAGTCATTCATAGCAAAAGTTACAAGTGTCACTAGCAACCATACTATAATGTTCACAATATATGGTCTACAGATATTTCTGTGGTATTTTAATTGGAACATTTTTATTCAAAGCCCATAGTTCTATTTTCAAACCATACCGTATCATTTTCATTAAATATAAATTAGATTAGCAAGTATTCAATGCTCATTAGGTGTCACCAGAAATAACCCAGGTCAAGACTAACTGTCCACATTACCATCTATGTATTCTTAGTAGAATGGGCCACCTGGCTGCCATACCAATATTCAGATAACCCAACTGACTGTCACCCCTTTGAACCCGCAGTGGAATGACCCAAACTTCCCAGATCATTTTGAAAAATTTGATTGAAATTGCATTTGATATGGATTACAATCTTCACGGGTTTACTGTTCCTGACATTCAACAATACATGCAAACAATGGTTCAGATAAAAGAGAACAAAAAACTGATAACATGACAGTTCTAACTTGTGTCCTCAAGACACTTCGCTAATTATAAAAATAGCTCTCATGATATTGTAATTACTTTGAATATCACATTGTAGAAGCCACTTCTTTGTAGTTTCATATCAATCTCAACAACATTAACGTACCATTGCAATGTGCAGCCATGATAGTCACGGCAACGAAGGTAGTTTATGCTTATCATTGCCATCCATGTAACCAAGGCAACCAGTGTCCATCAAATTCGTCGTAACCAAGGCAACTATAGCATCTGGCAAAGTCATCATAACCAATTAAGGCATTCACATCGAACCAAGTTGCATCACATCCATCGGAGCCCTGCTAAACTGCACTTTTCATCAAAACCCCACGGGGGTAAAAACTGAGCTGACGTCAAGCCCAGTATCAGCCGTGGTGGCAATGTGAGATTACGATTCTTCTTTCCACTGACTGTGTAGTGTGTGTAGGTGTTCGGCTGCCCGCTCCGTGATGTTCAGTGCTGGGTGGAGAGATGCTAGCTTGGGTTCATTCATCAACGACAGTCCGCAGATACCAAAGTATGCATGAAGGGCATCTGGAAACAGAAATGTTGGGATTTTTCCATAATAATCACAGAAACAATGAACAACATCAGGCATGGAGGGTCGGTGAAGGATCGGACGAGAACACAATATGTTATTTCGCATCACACGCGATGTTCAATGCTCGATATCTCATTCCAAA